>JAYMFT010282963.1:0-22834 GCA_038088735.1 Panulirus argus | reverse complement strand
GGAGCATATACCGTACCAGTACTGGAGCATATACCGTACCAGTACTGGAGCATATACCGTACCAGTACTGGAGCATATATCATACCAGTACTGGAGCATATCTCATACCAGTACTGGAGCATATACCATATCAGTATTTGACCAGATCCCATACCAATACTGGAGCATATACCGTTCCAGTACTAAAGCATATACCGTACCAGCACTGGAGCATTTACCATACCAGTACTGGAGTATAAGCCGTACCAGTACTGGAGCATTTACCATACCAGTACTGGAGCATATACCATACCAGTATTTGACCAGATCCCATACCAATACTGGAGCATATACCGTTCCAGTACTAGAGCATATACCGTACCAGCACTGGAGCATTTACCATACCAGCACTGGAGTATAAGCCGTACCAGTACTGGAGCATTTACCATACCAGTATTTGACCAGATACCATATCAGCACTGGAGCATACACCGTGCTAGTACTGGAGCATATACCGTACCAGTACTGGAGCATATACCGTACCAGTACTAGAGCATTTACCATACCAGTACTGGCGCATATACCGTACCAGTACTGAAGCATATATCATACCAGTACTGGAGCATATATGATACCAGTACTGGAGCATATATGATACCAGTACTGGAGCATATATGATACCAGTACTGGAGCATATACCTTACCAGTACTGGAGCATATACCGTACCAGTACTGGAGCATATACCGTACCAGTACTAGAGCATATACCATACCAGTACCGGAGCATTTACCATACCAGTACCGGAGCATATACCGTACCAGTACTGGAGCATATACCGTACCAGTACTAGAGCATTTACCGTACCAGTACTGGAGCATATACCGTACCAGTACTGGAGCATATACCGTACCAGTACTGGAGCATATACCGTACCAGTACTGGAGCATACACCATACCAGTATCAAAGCATACACCGTACCAGTACTGTAGTCAGCCTTGGCCTCTCTATAAACCGCCGCAACCCTGACTGCTCCTTATTTGTCTCATGCGTTGAACATTATCCGCAAACTGATTCAGGTATGACGTAAATCATTTACTTATGACCTGGAATAATAGCGGCCCTAAGACTGAATCCTGCGGGACACCACTTGGTGACAATTTCTAAGGCTAGTACCTAGCCTTACATGGCAGGCCAGACATTTTGTTATACGTTCCCTCTTACCTTGGTAAGTTCTTTAAAAGTACCGACTCAATTATCTTATGAATTACCTTTATCAGCAGTTTACATACTGTGTGTGCCAGTCATGATGACATATAGTGTGTGTGTGTGTATGTGTGTGTAAAGTGTAAGTCCATGTCACACCTTTCCATCTTCCATTCCTCGCGACATGTCCCTCTCTACCAAACCAGACCACAACTTTCTTCATTTTCTAAGGCATCTTGATGATAACCGCCTGGATCATCACGTGTGGCAGTGTGTACTCATTCATCGAAGGCATATGGGTAGGGTGATGAGTACTGATTAGTCACCGGGAGTGTGGACAATTTAGAGAGACTTCAGTCACCACCCTAACATGGGTAGAGCTGCTAGTGCTGTCGGCGTGGTCAACCGTCACTTCGACCTCGGTTCCTTCACCTACATACGTGCACACACGTACCAACACATACACGTGGACGTATTTACGTAAGTCAATACACACACACACACACACAGGCACACAACTACCCCCACAGGGGGTAGAGGGAGACTTCAAATCATAACGTCATCCCCACAACAGAAGAAAAAATGCGATTAAAAGGAACTTAAGCAACAGGCTACAGATTCCAGAGATTCAGGCAACAGCGACGAGTGTGATGAACAACAGTGAGGAAGGACAGTGTAAGGTTTTGACGGTCTCCACCACACAGACACCAGGCGAGACCGTATCCACCACAAAGACACCAAGCGAGACTTTATCCACCACACACAAATTAGGTGATACTGTCTCCACCACACAGACACCAGGCGAGACAGCATCTTAAACGAACAAAAACACCACACAGCAGTGCCTTACATGTCCTGAAATCGATGGCGAAGAAGAGGGATATATGGCAGTCTTTTTTCTTTTAGTCTTCAACTACTGTATGAAAGAAAATGGTGAATGTCCTGGAAAAGTCTTGGGAGACTAAAGTCGTTTAAGATATGTTTAACACCAGTGCATATCATGTTAGAGGGCAACACCTATGAACACGACAGTACGACCTTTGAACACAACGGAAGAAGCTTTGGATTTGATGAGCCTGGCTTTTGACCTGACCCTTAAAGGTCATGCTCAACGGTCGCACCATCGTGTTCAAGGATCGTACCGTCATGCCCCAGGATCGTACCGTCATGCCCCAGGATCGTACCGTCATGCCCCAGGATCGTACAGTCATGCCCCAGGATCGTACCGTCATGCTCAATGGGTTAACTACTCCCAACCCCACATGAGTCTTCGGCAAGCAGTGGCAGGCGGGCGAGCAGGGGGGAGAGGTTATCAGCGATAATGGCGGACCCTGTGGCTGCAACATGGTTGGCCGGGGCCTGTGGAGATACCCCGGCCACAGGCTGCCGATGTTCAGTTTTTGTTCCCATTAGAGTCAAGGTAATGACCCTCCCCTCTCTCTCTCTCTCTCCTGCTACCGGCCGGGAGGCCAGGCGGCGGGACGCGCCACACATCATACAGTGGGGCTTTGGGGGCCAGCTTGCTGCGCTGCATCTGACCCATGAATCCAGAGCAGCATGGTCGAAGGAGGAGGACGGGGATGACTGGCATCCCTCCTCCGCCACTCATTCACTCCCGTGAGGGTTACGTACCTTCCCCGCGCCACGTCCACAGCACGTGAACATCTACGTGCTGCTCAGGGACGCGACGAAAACATTACAGATGTAATAACAACTCCAGCATTCCTCAAATGGCAACACTGGCTCACTGCCACCACCTGCATTGCGTATCTTTTTTTTTTTTTTCGTATCGAAGTTTATCTTAACCTGACGAATACAGACGGTAAGGTGGTATAAAAAGGCTGTCCATAATATGTACAGTTTGCCTCTCGAGCCGCAAGATATGAACACTGGCTCTGCTAAAAGATCATTAGGTATGAGTGTGTGTGTGTGTGTGTGTGTGTAATGAATCACCTTTTTGTACAGTACGAGGGAGAGTTCTACTCTCTCCCGGGGCTCGATCTGAACCTTCCAGCCTTTTAAACTTGTGTAAACTGCCAGCATTCACTGTCTCACTGGTCATTTTATTCCAGCCATCCACCGCCCCAACACTAAACCAGTGCTTCTTAACATCCTATGTGTGTGTGTGTGTGTGTGAGGTATATCTAGGTCAGTGGTTGGAGTGACCGGGGGTCGTCTCGGTCTAACCAATCAGGAGTCAGTCGGTGGCACGGTCGCTGATGGAGGTCGTGTTAGCCGATTCGTTTCTGAGACTGAAAATATCAAGGTCGTTCTGTTTTTTTCAAACCAATTACGCAGCTCGATTGATTCATGAATAATCCTGAGATCAGAACAAACGGGCACACCAAGTTAAATCGTTTACTGAAGCAAGTGACCCAAACGGACGAGTGCTCTCCGAAACTTAGAAATGTAAGCTGGTCAGGAGAGTTGACCTTGCTCGCCGGCGTCCAAGCGACAGTGACGATGGGCAAGGTGTGGACACGACCGTTACGCCTGTTCCTTACCTTCTGGCCAACCAGAGCAGTAGAACCCAGACCTCAAAATGGGAACTATGGGCCCATGGCTCCCTCCCCACTATTCCCAATTTCAAGGGTTGCATCCTAGTTTGTAGTACCTATCAAACAGGACTAATCATCTCTCCCTAACCCCGTTACAGTCTGAACTTGTCCTCCCCCGACTTAGAGGCCTTGACAGCCTAAACTGGTCCCCCCCCCCTCCGGCTTACAGTCCTTGACAGTCAGCCTGAATTGGTCCTCCCCGAGTTACAGTCCTTGACAACCCAAATTGGGGCCCCCGGCTTTGAGTCCTTGGCAGCCTGAATTAGACTTCCTCTGGCTTACAGTCCTTAACAGCCTGAAAGTGACTTAGTTCTTAGTTCACATCCAGGATTTCAAATATAGAAAGTCTCCCGGAAAATAGAAAGCAAGTGCATTTAGAATTATCAAGTGATCAGTCCATCTCTAAAGATCTCACAACACGTGCATTCGACTAACTGGTGGAGGGCAGTCGTTGAGAGGTGAAGGCGGCTCTAATATGAGGTTGGCCCCTGAATCAACACGTCTTGGGTAAAATCTCGAGTTGACTAATACTGAAAGGAATTATTCGTCAGGGAGAGAACGTGGGAGGAAAAGATTAAGACAGGTATTACAAATTATTGTGCCGATGTTATACAGACACTAAAGTGGAAGCCTTTGACGATGTCTAACGCACTCCCGTGTGCTGAGGAAGGCCGGAAGAGTGGAACCTCTGACCTGTGCAGTTTGATCATAATATTTGATACATAACCTGGACAGAAGTCGGGCATGAAGCGCGTACTTGTATACTAATGGCCACATATTCATATGGCAAAATAAAAAAAAGAAAACTTTTTGGCTCGCCGTTGTTACCAAATGGAAGACGGCTTCTAAAACCTCAACACATGTGCAATCCCATCCTTTCATCGTACGCCCGCCCGCAGGGTACAAGCGCCAGTGTGGCGATTTCTGGAATTTTGCTCATCTCTCGCTTTGCTGTAACAACAGGTGGGATTGTATAATTTTTCTCGTAATATTTCGTATTCTTTTTTTCTCTTTGCTTCTTATGCTAAAGCGCTTGTCATGGTGATGTAATGAGCAAAATATCCAAAAGCAAACTGTATGATTGCAATTTGTGTGTTGCATGGAGGTTTATTTCACCATTCGTGTTGCATAGTCTCTTAATCATATAACCAAGACGTAACCTTATGTACATACGTTCATACCATACACCCCATTTTGCCAGGTACATGTTAATGGACAACCACCAAAGGGGAGGATGGACAGCTAGGTTGGCTGTCAGCCAGCTGCCCTGTCCAGGATTCGAATCCACGCCTGTTAGGTAGGCAGACCGTATTAGAAATCTAGGTAGGGAGAGCTCCCCGAGTGCGTACCAAGTTAAAGTGGATTATACGTACACTCACAATTTTCGTCATTTTCATACAACTCAGTGTTGTTTGTAAACTAGTTCATGAGAAACTCGGACTGTTCAGTACTGACTTCCACACATGAATTCACAAAGAACTCACATCCCGAGGGCAAGAAAGAGCAACGAGACAATGTGTGTTCTGGAACCATAACGAAACACTTCAGGAAGTATCTTACTATTACTGTCAAACATCATCAAATGCCAGCCCCTGAAAGTCGATTACGGCTCATGGCATAAAGATCTTGAGGTTGGCTGATTAATTTGTTGGACTTTAGGCCTGTCAACTGCTAAAGTTACTGAGGCCGTCAAGTTATAACAATTACCAGAAAAGTCTTGAACTCCTTCTTCAGGAGTTAAGATAATTCTAAGGTAACTCTGTCTACTGTCCATGACATCAGAAGGTTCACTGAAATGTTCTATACCCATCAGTGTTGCCCTGAGCCTTTAATCAACACTCGAGGCGTCAGCATGTTGCCACAACGCGTTCCTCTCTATAACTGACAGCCATCACTGGATATTACTGGTGTGGGTAGGTGTGTTCATGAGGGTATATGTTGATGCTACGGATATATTCGCTCACACATTCCAAGGCAGCGGGCGCGAGACAAAACCGCTGTTGATGTCGCCACAACGATCGGACTTTAGTCATATCTGGTATTCGTGCTGGGAATATCTATCCCGCGTGCTCCACATAACAAAAATTTGTGATCTTTGATATATTCAGTGGAACTGTTACCTGTGGGTACCTCACACACGTCAATTCACAATCGGGTTTACGTTACGTACCCCTTCCCCCTTCCTCAATGGTACCATGCACTAGCGTAATATGAAGTATGACCAGCATTTTCTCTCTTTTAATACAAGATTCAATTATGTCATTGCTGGTTTTCCTCCACATCCTTAGACAGAACATCAGCAGAACAAAGTAATTACTGCTTCTGTACAACGAAAAATGTGATTTAGTCAACCGTGGTACTAAAAGCCGAAACTGAAAAATCTCGGATGAGGAAGACACTGAATATATGGAGGTTGACTTAGTCAACATCGACAACCACTTAATTTTTCATTCATGCCTGAAGCAAATCATCAACCACAGTGCTAACCACATCGAAAGTAGGTGACAGTCAAGCAATGGTAACTACAGCACGGGAGATAAAGGTGATAAAATGGTGAGGGTTTGATTGTTATGTAAGTGAAACTAATTGGGACAAAGGCCACCGCCAACAACAGAAGGCGAACAATGATCGTTACAGACTGGAACCCGCACAATCGGTGGTGTGTCAGAAGTTAGGCCAAATAGAGCCGGTGAATTGTGATAAGACATTACTAACCTTAAATGGTAAAATATGGCACCCATTCAGCTGTACCTAATGGAGGCATCACAATAACATCACCTTCAGCAGAAGTACTTGTACTTGTTCACTCGTTTCTGTAATGCCAGTCTGTATGTCCATTGCTGTCTCGTGTGACAGCGCTGCTCTGTAAACCTAACCCGTTTTACTATTTCCAGACAATTCATAACTTTCAGGTATCATAGTTTTGTGTGTGTATACCGCACCTTTGTTTAGCTAAATCAGAATATAATTTTTGTGCCGTGTGATACCGTTAGTGATTGTTCTCTCTCTCTCTCTCTCTCTCTCTCTCTCTCTCTCTCGTGCAGTCGTGAACCAAAACTAACCCACATCTCTTCGCCCTGATGTATCAGAACTTGTAGATTCTAAATCGCATATTTCCCAGCCATACACGTCTACAAGCAATTCGTACTCCACATCTCGATAACATTAAAGACACAGTGACAGTGATGCACGACAACCCTGAGGACATGTGGCAAGGGATAGGTAAAGGCGTGAATGGCTAATTTCACACACACACACACACACAAAAACAAAAAAAAAAATGGCCCTCATTTTTTCCAGACGACCTTAACCTTGGCGCGCAGTAACAGATGGCTGTACCAGCTGCTCAGATTACCGTATTCCTTCAGGTGCGACTGTTCTCATCTCCAGTTCCCCAGCAACGGCTAATCCAAGGCTGCGTACAGAAACACGTGTTTGCTAACAAGTAAAACTTCCGGTAGCCTGACAGCCACTCTAGTCCTCCATAGGCTACACCTTTCTACCTATCTACCAGGCTCTAGCATTTCAGCTTTCTTTAACTTTAGCTACCCTGTGCCCTTAGCTTAACAATATATAGAACATCCCGTGGGAAACTAAACAATTCAACGTCTGCCGAAATTCCTCAGAATTTCCCACTTAAAAATAACTTCACTCAAAAGTCGTACGGATTTCATTGTCTGTCATTATAAAAAATGGGGGCTTCCAGCTAACAGGCTGCTTCCCTCCATGCAAAACGCTGTCCGGATGTTTAATGGTTCTTCAAACGCCTGAGCTGTATGTAACTTGAGCACACCGACTGGCTTTCTGCACTGACTGGACTGGAGGAGTTCAGCAGCCTAAATGAGCCACAGAGCTTCGAGTGTAACTACACGCAGTGTTATCAAGCTAGTATATAAAACGTGAACAGCCATTGTTAGCTTTCCTCCTATATTCATACATGATGCTGATTGTAATGACTAACAACAAAAGGTCTCTAAGCCAGAATCCATAACAAATGTCGTGCGTATGACTACTCTGGCTTACGGACTTTAAACCGTTGATGCCATTGGATTCATCATACATATAGAGGCTGGGCTAACACTTTTCCCGAAAGATTCTATGACTACCACTTTTTTTTCATTCATGTGTGAACCGTAAAGAAAAGGAAAAAGAAAAAAAAAAAAGACTGACGGAGATGAGATAAAATTGGTTGTCAGTAAGTGTAAGAAGTGTGGGCTATATGCAACGCGTGGTATTGAAGACATATTATGAAGAGGAAGGCGACCGCCTCAACCTTGATTTACTGATTTTTCTCAGAAGTACGAGACAATCTGCGTCCCGGCGTTTCTCACAGAGGTTCAGGCGATTCTCATATTCTGCAAAACAATAAACTTAATAAATGGTGAAACCTTGAGCGTGGTATCTGAACGAACTGGTCTAGTTTTCTCCGGTACAAGAGAAAACAAAACCACAGGAATAAATTGGATAAGCGCTCTATATTGCAAAAAATTGACTAAGATGAAATTCGACTGATGTATTCAATTGAAATTGGGAAGAGATCGGTGGTCTGAACAAGTAACGGTAGAGAAGCATCACGATTCAAGTACTTACAGAACATACAAAGCTTATGACGGTGTCATGATTCGAGCGTTAGAAACCTTTGAAACCCCTAAAAAATAAAGTTGGGAAGTATCGCAAGTAACCAATCAACCTAACTCCTACTTCCTAACCTCCATATCCCGACATTTACGTCCTAGCCCCTACGAACTAACCGTTAACACGCATTTCATACAGTATGGCCCTTACAATCTAAAACTGGGTCCTAATGGGATGTTTACGCAAGTATTTTCAAGCAATTCTGAAAAACAAAGTTTAGCAAACAGTACTCTAAAATAGCCCTCTTCTCTGCAGAGTGGCCATGTAATCTGATCCCTATCCTAACCTCAAGCCCACATACAGTAGGGCGGACTCCCCACAGTCATTGATTTACGTCTCCATGATTCAGCAAATTGTACAAGACCGATTGTTTAGTTTTTGCGAGTCATCGTTTTACACCGTTATTTACGTTCGGCAACTCATGACGTACGAGGTGGCAACATTCCCATTCTACCGCTCTCTCTCCTCTCTCCCTTTCCATCTCATAATAGTAGTAGTGATAGGCAGCCACCGTCCAGGGAGGTATACTATCGGTGTTACCCACCTGGGCATCGGAAGCGTCAGTGACGGCTGCGCAGCGAGAAAGCACTTCAGAGACTTCAAGTGTCACTCTTGTGGCTCAGGCAGTTGTCTTTTCTTTCTGTCTCATCCACCATGGGCTGCTGGCTTTCAGTCCACACTCGCACAGTCTCTCCATCTTATGCACTAGCACCTGACAACATATAGCTCAAACGATTCGTTCTCCGTAACATATTTCCCTGCGGTGAGCGTCCACGCGATAGCCTTGCCTTTTGGCAAAATTCGTCGTAACTATCCGTAAGTAGGTGCTCACTTTTCCTTCGTTCGTATGTTACATACCGGAAATTTTGTTAGGCGGTAACTTCATCTTAACCTACATAATTAACCACAGAAAAAATAGTTATTACTAATGCCAACACCAAAAACACCTAGCATAACAACAACAAAGGCGTGCGAACAACTCATACAATCTGCACCATCATCACCATAATTCATGGGTCATATGGACAGCGAGAGTGTATGGGGTGTATAACATATAAGGATGGTGTTAGATCTTTCGACTGGTGGTTATGACTTGACCTGGACGGTCTTAATGACCCTAGATTAATCGACTAAAGCTCAAATAACGCACCAACCAACCAGCAATACTACCAACACAAGTATCATACAAACAACATTAACAGTAACATTAACAACACAAGCATCAACGACAAAAACACAAGCATCAACATAATCGGCATTCACTGAGTCAACACAAACAATGCAAAAACCAACGTCAACAACAGTTACATCAACACCAGCACAAACAACAACTTGCACAATAATAGCATCATACCAACAACACAATCTACAAGCAACACTAGCAGAAGTAGCAACTACTCACGCAAGATTACTGAAAGCAACGCAAGCATAGGGTGCAACACCAACACTAACCACATCCTGCAGGAAGGAAAGGCTCGTCCACCAAGTCAAAACATCTCCCCACAACACGCACCAAGTGTGACTCGAGAAATTAGACATTTACATAACGGAAGATCTTCATTATAGTTTATGCGATGACAGACTTAATCATAGGCAGCGAAAGTATCATGCCGTTCCCGTTCGCAGAATTTACATGGTTTATGATTTCTTTTTACCAAATGTTCCCTAGTAATAACGAAAGCCAAACTGTTGCCATTTAAAGCGCGCTTGTCAAATGAACAACAATGAAGATAAGCCCGGCACGAGCGAGTGGTCTACCGGGGCCCAGGGAATCTTTCTGGGCGGTAAAATAAAATAATACCTTTCATCATATACAGTACATACCAAGAATAATTCATCCCGTCCTGTAAATCAGTTTTCGGCGACTACTTGTTATTTCTTACTCAAATAACGTTAAATCAGTATTTTTACTGAGGTAAACAATGAATGAAGAAATTATTTGAACGTGTTTTCCTGCAGCGAAAGTTATCGGATGATTCTGGGTACTAGTGCGTCTCTGAAAAAGACCAAGATATGGCATTTTGTAAACTACTGCAGGGTATTGATAACCAGATTATCCCTTAAACTTTCTACCTTAACTGTGTCAAAAGCCAATGCTAACGAGCGAAAACTGATGTTTACAGTTGACCGAACACAGCAGAGAAATACTTCAACTCTGCTACGGGTAGCAGTTTCGTCATCCCCCAAAGTCTTCAACTTTAAGCTTTGGAAAAAAATCTGTAATAAACCTATATTGAAATTATGCAAATGAAAAAAAATATATGCAAGAGTATTTTAAATATCGAAGCTATTACCACATATCCTATCCTGTGCTGTTACACAATTAATGAACGTTACTCACGCAGTAACATAAGTAAAATGTATTTTAACTTTCTTCCAAATATTTTGATACTTTTTCTGTTGCAAATAATTTTCTGCTTACAAAGCATGTAATTGGGGAAGTGTTCATAGTTGTGGAGAATTAGTAATAAGTGCTGCACAGTAACAACGACAAAGGTTCCGAAACCTTATTACTATTGTCATTATCATTAATGTAATATACTCGTCCTTCTGGCCACCTCGAAGTAGAATTCAGAAGGAACGGCTGAACCTTCGAAGAACTCTCGACTGCAATATTTGTCTAGAAAAATTTTCTGGCCCCCGCTCCTCTTAGCGGCATTTATGGCACACAGGAAATATGTGGGTAGTTATCTTTCTCCCCTAATCAAGGCATAAATTCTTTCATTTATCTGTAATTGCCCCGGGTCCAATTCCTAAGAAAGCGTTCTCGTATTATAACCCAGGCCCCTCTTTCCAGTGGCTCCTGCTGCCCAAAGCTACGCTACTTCCAGTGACAGGGAATTTCGGTCTCCTTTGGAGTAAGAAGTTCTTTGATGAAACTACTCTCAGGATTACAGCCTCTCCAATGGAGACTTTTCACTCACGGTGTAACAGTGATTCCTTTAGAGCAGAATACATATCAAAATCTTGGAAGACGCGCGCCCGTCTTCTTGACTTTTAACATCTAAAGTTTATTCATGATATCTACGTTGGGTCATGGGTGGTACAGGCAGGGAAATGAGTGGTCTCCCTTCTGAACGTCAACAGAGAACGATGCGACGGACACAGGGGGCACTGACCTAAGCGCCTCGGGGTAGTAATTACAGCTATCCCTCGCCTCACCTTATGCTGAGTCCTTGCTACCAAGCTCTACCTGAGGTGTGCGGCGGTGGCAGGAACCTGTTAGGCGACAAGTACCTACTTACGTACCTCAAGACGGTGCCGTAAAGGGCGTAGGAAGGCTATCATAAGATAGTGGTGTCATGCTTGTGGGTCTATGGTCAGTATCTCGAACCTCTCTCTTACTCTTACCCCCTCTCCCTCTCCCTCCCCCTTCCATCCCTGCAAGCTCCTCGCCATCTCCTACCTCCCGGCTCCCGGGAGATAATAGGTGGGAAAAGTAATTGAACATTGGGCGAAGCGGGAAGAGATCAGATGTGTATTCACTGGAATGTGACGTAATATGGAGTCCCGCATTTACTGGAAAAAATATGCAATGACTATTATCATCATCATTATCATTACTATCGTTATCATTATTACTTCACTCCGGTCTAAACTGACATATCACTGCCTGCTTGCACTGTCCTTAGTTGTCATTTTTCCCTCCATTCCATTATTTACAACTCAACTCCTAACTGCCTGTATAGAAGTAATGATAATAATAATCTATACGATAATGGACGCTAATCAGTGGTGGTGTGTGGCAAAAAGAAACTGTGTGTGTCACATTTCTACACTATATTAGCCAAAGGTAATATGGAAATCTTGAAATGCTGATATAATACGTTTATAAAGGATTGTTTTACTTAGATCTTTTGATGTTTAAGTGACGAGTGAGATCTTTTGGCTATTTTGGCAGAAAGGGAGGTATTGACCCATATTCTAACATCTCTTATTGATTTCCTTCATATAACAAAGCGAAGCAAAAATCAAGCAAAGACAGCTGGGTTAGCGCCGTACATGATATCACGGCACCCAAGCCGCCGGCAGGCCTAGTCTATAATAATAATAGTAATAATAATAATAATAAAAATAATGATAATAATGATAATAACAATAATAATAATAATTATAATAATAATAATAATAATAATAAAATAATAATAATAATAAAATAATAATAATAATAATAATAATAATAATAATAATAATAATAATAATATAATGCATAAATACTAAGAATCTGGTACATGAAACTATATGCTAGACTACAACATATACACAACGCATTCAACGTCTGGTTACGTCATAAACTGGCTTCTGACCCTCTGGAACTAAGAACAATAATCACATATTATACAACACACACATCCATATACGAGCCCACAACACTATAGTAACACACGGGCCGACCTGTGCCAGTAATGATACTCCGAGCACACACACCCGACTTGTGTGTGCCCTTAATAACACACCTGAGAACGGGTAGTCATTGACAAGAGCCCGTGTCAAGCTTAGTCTTGGCGAATCTTTACACATTAATCGATAATCAAATCCCAAAATCTACGTAACTTACTACAATCTTTTGTTACGAAATGACGTGATGTATGGCTAACCACTGCACCTATCACGCAACAACTGGCCGGATTCGAGGTCGCAGACGACGGCAGGCAACACTGACTTGTGTTGCAGCCGTGAAGGCCGACACTAGAGGAGATACCACCGGCAAGCAACACCTGGTCAGTGTTGCGGCCATAGAGGGCGCCGCTAGAGGGAAGCAACAATAGCTTTTTGCAGTGGATGAATGTGTTTGAGATCAGGGTTCTATAGACCATTCTGATTCCCAATATAATCACCTCTCAGAATAACCATAAATACACACGATTATATATATATATATATATATATATATATATATATATATATATATATATATATATATATATTACTCTAGTCTGTGATGAAAGTTATGAAGGTGAAATCGCACGTCATATAATTTCATTTAACATGTAATTTATCTATACATGTGGCACGACATGTTTCGTGGAGAAAATCCACATCAGATGCCAAATCTTAATATAGTTATTTGAATCTCAACATCACACAAGAAGCACCGTGTACCCTCAACCTTCATATACAACTTCAAAGCTTGACTCCCTTGCCCTAAACCGCAATGTTGGTTCATTTTCCCTCTTCTATAGGTATTACTTTGGTTTTGCTCCCGAGAGTTGCCTGGTTGTGTGCCCCGACCACTAGCTAGACCACGCAATACTCGGAAAGCTGCTGCGTCACATGATTATTGTGTGGCCATCGGCAACTCAAGGGTGGGCCGTTTTGATAACTGTTTCTTTTCTTACACCTCGAGGCTTTGGAATTCTCTGCCTTCCCATGTCTTTCCCAGTGACTATGACATGGCACATTTTAAGACAGGTTCTTCACTTCCTTCAAAATTCGTAGATATTTTCCCTCGTCTTTTATTTTTCAGTTTCATAATTCTCCCTCTATTTCAATTATGGCCCGGCCTTGATGTGGAGTTTTGTCCTTGACTGGAGCATTTAACGTAAAATAATGATATAGTTTCCCCATGACCTAACGGCAGATCTAGAAGAACATAATGCGAAGGGAAAAACTTAGATGCTTACTTTACTTATTCTGAAACACCTAGAGTTACGAAGAACGCATGTTATGTGAGCTACGTGGAGAGAGAGATTATTTTATTTAACTGATTTATTACCCCCGAGTGGTGGAGAGAGAGAGAGAGAGAGAGAGGAGTTGCTGATGGGACACACAACCCGCTCTCATCAACGTTCAGAATGGCAGTCTCTGCAACATACCCTGGGGAGACTCCACTGTGTGCATCTACATGGAAATATGATTACGTAATAATCCTGAGTCTCCTTTACTTCCTACAACTCCTTTCTCTCCCCTCCCTCAACATTTTCAGCTGTCTCCCTCTCTCTGATAACATCCCAAGCTCTCTCTCTCTCTCTCTCTCTCTCTGCCCGCGTGATGAACAGTCTCGTCCCGTCATGGCATATTGATATTTCAAGGTGAGAACGGAGCTCGTCTCCCATGGTATATCCTCCATACTCTTATCCGCTCACTCTCCTCCACCATTTCCTCTTCCTTCTGCCTCTTCTCCTCCTCCTCGCCCTTTTCTTCCTCCGTCTTCTCCCCGTCACCCACCACAACAGCAGGTCCTGCCTCCCGACACGTCTTTACTGTGACGTTCGACAGGCAAAAGGTTGTCGGGCGTTTCTGTTGACACGTCGATACCACGGGAGAGGGAGGTATCCAGCCAGTCAGCCTGCTGGAGGAAGGAGGGAGGGAGGGAGGCACACGAGGGACAGTGAAAGAGAGAGAATGAGAGGGAAGGGCGGTATGGAAGAGGAGAGAAGAAGAGGAAAAACATCTGTGTCATGGGAATGAAGGAGGCATAAAAGCGGACGAGTTGGAAGTCGAGATATCGAACAGCCCGCCAAAAGACTGAACAAATTTTGAGCACCAAACAGAGACCTGGTTGATGAGACGAGTCAATATGAAAATAGAAATCTCCTCTCTGATGAATGAGACAAGATGCTACGTTACCCTTCACCAACAGTTAGCTGCCTTAACGTTTGCGAAGATGTCTCGAGAGAGGATGATCGAAAAATTCTAAGCACATGACTCACTCCACAAGAGGTAGAGCAACTGGTGAAATCTATGCTACAAGAGGAACATCTTCTTTTTTCACTTTCGTCTCGTATCTTTGCCGTCCCTCTCGGGGGTATTACCTCTCACATGCGAATGAGAAATGTCTGAGGAATCCAGCCAAGGGCTTCATATCCCAGATTACAAACGAACCCCAGAGGCCTCACATAAACCATACGTTAAGACAATGTGGCTCGTGTGAGAACCCTGCCAGACCTGTGGACCGAGATTCATTAAGATATCTCAGAAAAGTATCCCAACGGCAAGCTAGGCACAAAGTTCCCAGCCTTCTCCACAATACACACTCCAGCAGTCCAAGTGATGTCGACTGACTCGCCCATTTCTATCACCCGATTATATTTACTCTCAACGGGATTTAAGAGTTAAAGTCAATATGTTCTTTTTTTCCTCCCTTGTTCAATATTCATACACGTTACGATGCATCTGGCAATATTCATATGCAGGGCTGCCATCTGCCTCTCCCTGGAAGCCGTGAATGGTCATGCCGCATCTCACGGCGGGACAGGAGGAGACGGCGGTGCACTCCGGGAGATTGGCCAACTAGTTACTATTTTAGGAGGGTCTCCTTCCTCCCTTGTAAGGGTTAAGCTCCTGAGGCTCCAGTTTCTTCAAGCTGAGAATTACCTCCTCTGGATTCCTTCTTGTCTCCCTCGCTATTCCCCCAACCCCCACACCAATTCCCCCATTCCATCACCCTCTCCCTCACTCCCTCCCTCCTCGTCCCCGTCGCACACACGCACTCACTCGCTCATCCCTGCCCGGGTCCACCATTCATGAATTGCAGTGGTCAGTCTATCTCATCTATATCTGGACTCTCGAGCCCCAGTTTCCTCCTCACAATGAGACGCTTGTGTTTCTATTTTTTTTCTGTTTTTTACACGAAGATGTTATTACGATAAGACTCCATCTCCACCGTCGGCGTCTGCAGGAAGAACAGGCCGCCAGGTTTTAACGATCGTCCCACAAGGCGAGAGGGTGTGGACGAAACCATTAGGTGTTGTATTTTGGCCTTACCTCCCTCTCCACTTACCTTCACCTCAGCCTCCTCCACTTACCTCCACCCTCTCTCCCAACCTCCTCGATTTGCTTCCACCCCTCACATCCCACCCTCCACTAGCCTCGTCCTGAGCAAAACGAATCCAGTGGGAGAGGAACAATGAAGAAAAACGTTAAAACGTTTCTTTCACCACGACGTTAAGATAAACAAGAATTGCAGTGGACGTGCACGGTGACTTTCTTTGTTGAAGCGGAGGAACACAAACCACAAACAATAGCCTGCCGCATAGAGAGGGGATGAATTCTCTACCACAAACTGTCAGAGGAAGCTAAATAGTGTGGAGGGGAAGGAGAGGGGAAGGAACAGATACGTCAAATCGGAGAGACGCAGCTGAAAGATAAATATATTACATAAAATAGGGGTACAGATCTGACGTGGGCTTCGCTGTGTACGAATGTGGTGAAGATCTCCGGAGGGGTTGGTGGGGAGTGTCCCTATCATGCATCACTACTGTTCCCTTGCGATGGAATGATGGCACTAGGGTTCATTTTCATACTGACTTGTATTCATTTGCACGCCACCTGCCGTTAGCCGGGTGATGGCTTGTTGCTCCTGCAACGCGTCAGACGAGGTTTCCAGCCACTCCCCTGCCCTCTCTGCGCGTCTGCCCAGTACCACACTGTGGTCACTACACAGGGGTGTCATGGGACGAATGTAATCATCTCCATCATCCCGCTATTTCTCAATCTTGAAACAAAGACTTTTCCTTTTCTTCTTTGACAAAAATATAGCTAGACTTTTTGCCAGTTATTTTAGATCTTGAATAGACTTTATTTCATCCGAAGAGGAATTCATTATGTTGACCAAAGAGCTAAGGAGATCTATAATGTAGCTTTCCCGCCACACAGTTGTGTTTCAATAATGAAACATTTTGATAAATTTCAAAATCATTTGCCTGTCTGTAGACCTCGGGTAAAAATTTGAACGATATTAAGATAATAAATGCTAAGGGAAATGATTCCCTCTGTTACGTAATTTTCTGTTTTCTGAAATATAAAAGTTTTTGTTATTAATCTGGAGTTTTGGCCAAACTGATTTAAGAATTTTTTGACCTGAAGTAACACCCTAAAATCTAATTGCTTTATTTTTTTCACAGCTTTCTTTTGGGCTTAGATCCTTAAAAGCTCCTTTTTTGATATATTTGTCGCGCTGACTAAGGATTTTGGGTATATATATTGTTTTCCATTCGATTAGCTCACCTATCAAATATTTTTACGGGATATTAAAGTAACAACAGAGAAGTCCTTCGCTACAGCAACTGTCAAAATCTAAAAAAAAAAAGTTTGCAGGCCTGAAGTCTGCCCTGAAATATTGATTTTAAGTCATTATTTCAGTAGACAAATTTTCTCTAAAATCCGATCACAGGTACAACTCATCATGTCGAGTTAGCATTTTTTAATGTCAAAAATGATTATGGGTCGGATTATTTATGTTGTCAAACACTGCTATGAATACACATATTACATTTTTTCACTTTTCGTTGAAAAGGAAAGAAGTATTTCAAAGAGCATTAGATTTATATTTAAAGTAATAATGCCCTCTAATGGATTATTACCCGACTTTTGAAAAACACAAAAAAATGTTTTGGTATGAAATTTAATAACCCCCCAACTCAACCTCGGCCAATTTTCATTTGAGGTCTGGTGTAATTTAATCTCATCGTAGGCTCCATCCATCATGCTGATTAATGATGTTGGGTGCAAATGTTTATACATATATATATATATTTTTTTTTCACGGCTAATTACATTAGTTATTTTTTTTAATGTTGTAATAATCGCACATTTTATCATACTTTTCGGTTATTCGCAAACTTTTGTCCAGAGGTAATTCAAAGTTAATGAAGCCCTTCATTTCGCCATTGTAATTAAAAAAAAAAGAGAAATCTGTTTTTAAAATTGCCATCTATATTGCCTTTGCTTCCGGCTTTTTCCTTTTTTTTACAGATTTTTTTTATAAATATCTTATCTCAGGTGCAATTCATCTGGCAAAAGAAACTTTTGGGGTCTGCAATTTTGTTTTTTCAGTCCCCACCGGCGGGCTGATGCCCGGTTTGTGTCTTCTATACATGTATGTGTCACATGTACTTTTGTAAATATGTATCATTGTATTGAAGGCACAATAAACATTTCAAATCAGATTTGTTTTTCAACTAATCGGTTCAGTTATATAGACCATCAGTACCACCAGATGCTGTTGCTTAACTGGTTCTCTACCTGTTGGTAGAATTTTCAAGGAAATGACGCTAATGTCCAAGATCATGAACCCCTTCATTTCAATATATCTTTATTTCTGAACAATTGATTTTGCCCGAGAAAATAGGCCGAATTGTCTTGATTTCTGTTTTCTTTAGGTCTTACATTTCCTCTCAGGTCACACAGTAAGTGTTTCTTACCAAGTCTTATCAAGGGACTAGGATACGAATGTTATTCTTCAGCCTATCACCTCTCTGTTGTTAATCGCTGTGATAATCACAGGCTTTATCATATGTCTTAATCATTCGGTGGCTGTTGCGCACATGCAACATTTTGCAGGATTCAGGTTATCACTGATAGTTCTGAAGTCCCTCATTGCGGTAATTTCCAAATTTTGGCAATGCGAGTGTAAAAACTTTTTCCCCCCGTCACACACAAATAGTAGTCAAACACACACATACACACACACACACACACACACACCTCGAAACGGATTGTGGTCACTATAGGTGTGCAGCAGGATTCTGCTCTGAGACAAATTGCACTTCTTGATCCATGTAAATTTCTCGCCTGAAGGTATGGTCTCCTGCCTGAATATGTTTGTAGATGATGCATATGTCTTGAAGGATTTGAAAAGCGGGTAAGACTGCATTAAATCACAAGGGGACACAAACAGACTCCAAAGTTGGTCCGATACATGGCTGATGATGTTCAGTCCGAGTAAATGCGCAATAAGAAGGACGAGTCACTCCAATAAAGATAAAGCCTCGATATGAAGATCATCTGGAGGGAAATAAGATGCAGAAATCTGTGTCCGAGAGAGACTACGGAGTGGGTCGACATCGTCTCTAAACATGTCGCCAGAATCACACCTTGATCTTAAGCTTTTCTATAATTAGTTAACTTGTTACTATTATGACCTTGTGCTGTAATATTTGTAATACCTCAACTGTGCATCTTCAGCTGAATGGCTGCCTAAATTCAACAAACCGTTATTCATCTATTCATTCATTCATAGACGCGTCCAGGTATTCATATACTTACATGAACGTGGCACATGTAAACATACATAGGAACATGTAAGCACATATACGCGAACAGATCCATGCACACACACAGCGTAAACACACGCACAAACACACTCAAAACCACCACCACCACCACACTACCACACACCTGCAACTATCCCAGTCACAGAGCCGTCCAGGAAGCCGTCATAACCCTTGCGGGACACAGACCCTCCAACAGTGACTGTCTGACGCCCTCCTCCTCCCACCCAAACTTCCCTCCCTGGTCAATGATTTTTATGCTACCTCAAAAGTTGCACGAGACTGTCCCCGGCAATATCGCGTGTACCCAGGATTTGCAACTTGTTTACTCAACGTCAAGACTTATTAGGCTGGAGAGAGCCAGATGGGTTTAATCCGTTGTCGTGGCTTTAGATAAAACTCGCAGGAAAGGAACAGACTAAAAATGTAATCAAGCATTTGTCGGCTGAAATCATGGATGCTGTGGTTTAGGACGAAATATACAAATGCGACAGAAATGTGACCAGTGAGTCGGCCATGAATTTCAGGTTTATATCAAGACTCACCATAAAAACACAAACGTCACACACGCAGCAGATTCGCTGCTACGTAGGCAAAAGTCACCATGGAATCTGGCAAACCCAGCGAGGGAGGAGAAAGTTATTGTCAAGTTTTCTTTTCTTTCTTTCTTTTTCCTTGCATGCTTAATGAGCAGAAGGGAGTCTAGCGAGGTAGAAGGTGATACGATTCGCTTTCCTCGGGAAGCTCGAGGTGAATACGCAGCGTGGCCCGTCATCCAGCCGATAAACATATCCTTCAAGTATTTCACAAACCTTTTCACCCTTTCCTTCTCACCTGAATGCCATTGTGAGCTTCCATGCTCAATATAATCCCCGATGCCACCTTCTTCATTAGTCTGTTTCCACGTTTTCCGTGTCCAATCCAAAAGCCAAACCCCCCAAACCCATCTTATTTTATTTTACAAAAGCCGCAGCAGCTCCCTCCCTCTATCCTCAGGAGCCACCAGAAAGTCCGCACTCAGCCCATAAAACCCCCTAAATCCTACAATAGATTTCCTGTCTTTTGCGACAGAAGAAAGAAAAAATCCTCTTTTGGTTAAAGCTTACGTACCACAGTCTCAAATTCTTCCCCGACCTTCCATCAGGACCCAGTCACCTGTCGTTCATAGAACCACCTCACCACCACGTCTTGCCGTGGTACTCACACCTCTCCTCTTCCGACCCTGAAAGTTTACCTCACTCCGAAACGCTCGTCTCCTACCTTCATCGCACCAAAGATGGACATTAACTCAACCTGTGAAGGACATTAACCCTCATAACCTCTAAAGACAATGATGATTTTAACCTCACAAGGCACATCGAACATTTCCAACGCACACTCCTCCAATTTAAAAAGTCACTGCCATACCGTCCCTCTTAGCCAGAAAAGTTGTGAGCCGCGCCTCCAGCTCAACACTGGGCGATGAATCAGAGATGAGCATAACTTTTCCAGCTCACAGCGAAGGCCGTAGCTTGATGCACCTCCTCAGATCCCGGTGTCTGTCATCTTAGCCTGGAGCTCTCGGGAAGAGCTGTTTAACTTTGTTTTGAAAGAATTCGCTTGTTCAGTAGTAATCGTGGAAGCGAAAGAGGAAGTAAGAGTGGGATAAGGGAAGGGGAGGGAAGGAAGAGAATAAAGAGGGCAAAGAGAAATGAGAAATAAACGTGTAAGTGTAAAGAGGGAGGAAAAGCAGACATTGGATGCGAGATGTCAAGCGTTGGGTAGTGTGTCAGTACACCAAAGTGATGGGGAAGTATGTGATTATATCAATGTCACAAAGTACGCCAGCATGCTAGAGAGTTAAGAAAGTATCCAAATATGCCAGAGTGTCAGGAAAGTATGCGAGGATGCTAGAGCGTCAGGAAGTCTGCAAATATGCTAGAGAGTTGGGAAATTATGCAAATATGCAACACCGCCGAAAACGATGCCAGTACACCAGGGTGCTGGAGAGAGCCAGTGTGGAGACAATACGCGAGATGGTGTCTTGTCTCTCCTGTCGGCATGCTGCTACCAACGCACGCTATGCAGATGTACCTCACTGACGCGCTCATCCAAAGCGCGGAAGTATCCGGCCCCACTTTGATCTTAAGCTCTCTTATGATTAGTTAACTAGGTACTCTCATAGCCTCCCAGTTCTGTAATAGCTGTGGTATCTCAGCTGTGTATTTTCAGTCAAAATGGCTGCCTAAATTCAATAAACCGTTCATTATCATTGTCATTGTCATTACTATCATTATCATCATCATCATTACTATCGCCACACGCGCAGTGCACTCGGTGGTTACAGCCCTTCCACTAAAACAGACGCCTCCTTAGAAGAGAGACCGACACTCATTTTTTGACGCATCATCTTTTGACGACAGACAGAAATCTCTTCGAAAGAGTTCTCGCTCATCTTACAAATTGACTGGAATCTTTCCCTAAAAAAAGCACCTTTCTCTTGCACAGACGAAGGGGAGGTGTGGGTCAATACCACCGCCTCATTGTGTCACAAGAGCCATTAGGTATTCACCAGCGTTGGAAGCACTACTCAGCCGCCTCCAGCCTCCCTAACTCACACAGCTCCCTCATGACGGTGGTCTCTAAAGTTTTCATCATACCAGAGAAACCATTTTCGTTCGCGTTGTATCAGCGCGAACCCTTCAACTCTTGTGTATACTGTGCGACCAGAGCGTCAGGGAGACAAATTTCCATTTACTGGTCTCGAAGCCTCGGTCTGGGGGAGGTTACATTTCACATGGTGTTCCTGTGAACAACGATGATCCTTCGTGGTCGTACACTGAGTTCATGCTATCGTCATTTCGACAAGCGCATATTCCCCCTCGCTCCCTCATCCACCAGAGCACAAAAAACTCTCTCCTTGACACCAAAAATTCCCGAAACGCCAGTCTCTTAAGCAGTAAGCTTCGTGTAGGTGTCGCTCCGCCTCATGTCCAGCTGGGAAGTTCCTGACAAGCACAAGCAAAGTGGACGAGTCCAGCGGAGCGACACAACATCGTTGGTTGGTTAGGCAATACGACCCCACGGCGACGGATGCGATACACGTCAAAAGTACGACACACATACGCACACACACACAAACATTTATGTAAGGTTATATATATATATATATATATATATATATTGCAGTAGGTCACAGAGATGCTCGTGATCTAGTAGTTGCTGTTATCCACGAGAGAAATGAAACACGGTAAGTCTCAAGTGCACTTTCATGTTATCACATCGTCAGGGGAGATACAAAAATGTATCTATCTTCAATGCCGATGTGATTACACGAAAGTGTATTTGAGACTAATCGTGTATCATTTTTACCCGCAGTTATCTCCTAATATGTATGCGTACGTATATATATATATATATATATATATATTTATATATATATATATATATATATATATATATATATAGCACATATATATATATA
>JAYMFT010282962.1:0-40026 GCA_038088735.1 Panulirus argus | reverse complement strand
CCAGTACCCCGTCATTTACCTTAATCTACTCGTTCGGATTAAAATACTCATATCAAGATGCACCTTAACACTGTTGCGTTGGTGTGGTCGTGACTCTTGATAATGATCACACAGCGACCAACACGATTCAAACAATGTTTGCCTATCAGGTTTAAGTTCGGGAAGACATTATGGTAGGCGATGTAAATCATGCTGGGCGTCCATCTATACCTAATTTAGTTACACAAACAGGAATATGAAAGGAACTTGAAATATTATCATAATGGACTGATAAAGATTCATAGCAAACAATTCAACTCTAAACAGACTGGTCACAACAAATTTTCCAAGGAAAAATTCTGACAATTCTTTAAAACTATCACACAATATGTACAATGTAGACTCTATGGTTCTGGGAGTTATCACATACTCTCATTTTTTTTGGGTTATTACATAATCTACGGTCTGCGACATTGTGCAGGAAAGAATCCATGGCTTATCACTTAGCTTAAAACAAGAAAGAAAAAAAGATACAAATACTTCATTATAACCAACCCAAGTTACCTTTAAACGGTCCTGTCTTGGTGAACAGTAATCACACTGCGGACACTTGAATGGCTTCTCACGTAGGTGTAACTTCATGTGTCTTCGAAGGTGACTGTTGGTGATGAAATTGCGGCCACATGTATCGCATACAAATGGCCGACTATTGGAATGGTGCTGCATGTGCTCTTTAAGATGGGACTTCTTGGCTGTGGCATAAGTGCAATTTGGGAACTGGCACCTAAGTAACTCACCTTGTGACAAACAAAAAATTCAGAGAATATGAATCTGTAGTAATGTAATTAATCTGAAAAAAATATATATATTAATTAGTGCAATATTCCCCCTGCACCTACTTTTCAATTAAACAAGATATAAAATACACTGACAAGATCACCTTTACAGTAACAACCACATTAAAGGCAATTCATAACACTCATGCCTTCACTATCTCTACTTTTTATCATGCTTTATGACTGAAACAACTCTGTATAGTCACTGTACCCTATAGCTTCACTGACCCAACTTCAATATCCTATCTCATAACCCCTAATCATGACTTCACTATCCCTATACAGGAAACCTCAATACTCCCCAACTCTTTACTGCTCCATGTAACTTTAATAACCTTGTTTTAGCTACCGTCTTGAGAAAACTACCATTTATCACTAGTATTTCTTGCTTTCATAACTTACCATGGCTTCACAACCCCATGAATTGGCTATCTTTAAATTTGCATTCTATGACAGCATTACTCCTTAAACTCAAGCCATCCTCAGTTCCTTACCATTCACAGATGCCTTGTTTCTACTCATTCTTAGGCTTCCCTGGTGTCTCACTTGCAGGAAGACATATCATTCTTCTTTCTCCATGTTTAAGAAATATTAATGCTTTCATCACAAGCACAAAATAAATATACATGGAATTCCCTTGCTATCAGTCTTACTCCATTCTAATGTACACAGCAACAATATTAAACTAATATCCAATCAAAGTGAAATAAATATAATACAAAATTCAATTATTCAGAGATGATCTTGCAGTAACTACCCTACTGAAGGTAACAGAATGAGTCTCCACTTACCAGTATGAAACTTGGTATGTACAATGAAAGCATTTTTAGTTTTTCCTGACCAACCACATGTCTCACACAAGAATGGCCGCTCCTTGGTGTGCTTTGTTTCATGTACACGAAGAATTTGTATCCGAGAGAACAGGTCACCACATGTCTTGCCTAAAAATGTTAAAAGATAACCAGGTTTATAAAGATGACTTATTGGTCCACTGTGCCCAATTATATAAATTATTCAACCAAAAGAATTTGTGTATACGTAACTAGTGTGTAAGATTCTTAACACAAATATCCAAAAGGTTAACAAATTGCAGAAGAGAATTTAGTCACTTAATAATTTCAAGACCATACTCACCAAAACCAAGCCACTCCATTAGAGCTCAGAGAGTACATAAGAAATAAGAAATATCAAGAAAAATTCTGTGTCATCACAATGTGTGGGACAAACACTGAGAGGCTTGACCAGAAGAGGTCCTCCTGGATGACAATTTCAACTGACTAATCATCAGTAGTAATCAGAACCCTACCTAACAACAATATATCAATAGGCCCCCCGCCAATCTAAGGTTTTCTACTTTTAACTACCTGAACAACCAGAAAAGTAGCAACACTTTCTGACTCAAAGCATGTCAGCAGTCCAAGGAATCATTCAAAGTGCAGTCCATGAGTGAAATGGACCTAAGAAAGGTAGTAAATCCCAATCCTAGCTCATTCACTGTCACCAGATCAGGAGTAGTCTGTTTGATTTGACATCATACTTGATCAAACAGCAGCTGATAAATGAAAATTTGTAATCTCTATAAAAAAAGAAAATCTTTAATAAAATATTTCAAAGCGGTATAAAATTCAAATGCTACTAAAGATGAAACTGATATCTACATATGCTGAGGAAAATGTCAAAGTGGTATGAAATCTAAATGCCACATAAATCACATTGATATCCAGGTAAGAACTTTTTAAATACCTCTTTAACTATCACTTCCTTAAACACTTAGAACATCATTCCCATCTTTTGCATCACCAATAAAGATTTTTCAGTGCAAGGTCTACTGGCAATCTTATCTCCTATGTGACAGTTTTGGCCCTCCTCTCTCAAGAGATTTTAGTGAATCTTTAGTCTTGGCCTTTGACATCTCCACACCATTTGAGGTGTGACATAAGTTTTTACCTTGTAAACATCCCTCTTCTGGCTTTTCTACTTCTCACTGTTCTTTACAGGACAGCTTTCTTTTTTGGTCATTCCAATGTGGTATTCGATGATGGGGCAACTTCTTCCTAACCCATCACAATGGTGTTCCTCAGGTTTTGCCCTACTGCCTATCCTCTTTCTTCTCTCAATTAATGCTCGCTCTTCAACTTCTAACCCTATTCACATCTACGTTAGTGATTCCATTCTATATACTTCAACTCATTTTCTCTTCACTCCTCATTCCAATAATCATTCTTTTTCTCACACTTAACATATTTCTTCTCTTGATTTGAATCTGTGTAGCATCTCGAAGTGGGCAGCAGTAAACTTCTTACTTTTAAAAGTGCAATAATTCAACTGCCCCTTAGATCTCTCTCTAAATCTTTCTACTTGTTTCCCTCTATTAAATTTCAAAGTGCTACAATACAATCTTGCAGTAACACAAACATGCAAACATGTAGCACAAGACCACATCTTTAATTCTGTTCTACATTTTCAACATAAGGAGCATCAAAAAATCTGCTTCTCACAAGCTGATGGGTGTTGCAAGGTGATGAATCATTTTTCACATGAGCAGCCATTATGCATCTACAGGGGTCATATTCATTCCAATGTGAAGTATTGCAATGGCTATTCCTCCAACTCTCTCTTGGTTAGTGGAATCAAAAGTTTTCTGCTTTATGTTCTCCCTTCAACCATCTCTTTTTCTGCTCTGCAATGTTGCTTCCCTCTCTCCATTCTAAAATCGCTATCATGAGCTGTCTTTGTGTGTCCAGCCACAAAGGTTTCAACCTGCAACATGCAACTTACTGTTGTGTCCCACTTTTTCTGAGTGGAGACTAACCAAACAAGGACTGATTTTTTTTTTCAAACCAACTTCTATCACACAGAAGTTATTTCTCTTTTCTTAAAACCACCACAAATTTTCTTAATTCCCTCCATCATGAAATAATCAGGCATTCAATGTGCAGCCCTTCTCAGTGCATTCACATCCAACAACTTAGCACATAATCCTATTAATTTCATTGACCCCAATCTCACTCACTTACGCATGCTGAATAATGCATCTTTTACTTTAAACCAAGCATTCCCAATCAATATTTCTCTTTCAGCAAACAGCTCACATAACGCATCCCCATTTCCATGTACTCTAGGAACCTATGCCCTCAAATCATATCCCGTATTGCCACATCACCCAATTTTGCATTTAGCTCTCCTAGCATTTGTATCAAAACTGCCAAAGTACTTTCTTAAATGTTCCTAGAAAACACTCCTTTCATATTCAATCGCATCCCTACCAAGAGAATAAGCACTAAGAATTACCCACCTTTCGTAGCCTAATTTCATTCTAACCTACATAAAAAAAAATATCTTATATCCAACAGTTTCTCTTGCCTTAGGGTGGAGATACCATTAGGTAAAAACTTTCTGGTTATCATAATAATAATAACATATATACAAGCTTAACATAATATGTGATCCAATACCCTTAATTGATGAATTATTCATAACAAGAGAGAAAAAGGAGTGTATGTGTGTATGTGTGTTTACATCTTAGATTAACTGATACAAAGAATTAACAATAAAAAGACTTACACTTATATTTCCTGTTTCTAGTGTGCTGAGTTAAGTGTTCAGTCAAGTTAAATTTTTTGTGTGAACTGAAGGGGCAATGAGGACACTTGTGGGTTTTAGCTTCCTGGTGAGTGACACGGTGCTCCAGAAGATGGTATATGCGCTTGAAGGATGCTTCACCTGTTACAGAAATGTTATGGGATAACAAGTAAAAACCATTTCTTTTATAGCATATCTGAAATACTCTTGCAAATCTCACTATATTCCAGCTCAAGATAAGCCTGTCTTTACGCAGCAAACCTATGACTCTAAAATCTATACTTACAAGTGTCGCAGCGATGGGGTGGACCTGGAAAATGTCCTCTCATGTGCACAAAGTATTCTTTTGTCTGAGGGAAGGATGCCTGGCATAGCTCGCAAACTCTTTCGGTTTTGGCAGCAGACACCTTGATGACCTCTATGAGAGAAACATGATGACTACAATTTTATAAAATATGTCTGAGAATAAACAGTATGCATTTATCTATGAGCACAGAATTAGCTTGTGTATGGCATAAAATGTAAGCTGAGAAATCATGCTTCTGCAACTGAGTACATTTCCTTTGCGTCATAATGAAAAATAAAAGTAAGATTTTGATTTTTTCAATTTCATCTCATGGGTGTTAATACCAATATGTAAGATTCTATGCAATAACAGGGAACTTCTACAATTTCTCAAAACAAGAGAAATGGCATAATTTTCAGTTCTTTGGTAAAAGAGGATTAATAAGGTCCACAGAACTATTCCATAAATTTCTTAGTCTTTGGCTTCCATGCAAAGTCTTGGAAACGGCTGAGATTAAAAATCCTTGTACAAGGAACATGTGGGTGTGGACATACTGTAGCTTAACAATTTAAGGAGCTAGGTTTTATAATCAGCTATGAAGAATTAGATGCTAACATCATACCAAGGAAAAGGTTACTATACTAACAAGGAAACATTATGAAAATTTTGTCCCAAAAAGGAAATGAGACAGTTACTAAAACAAAATAATGTACACACCAATTGTAAGAATCCAAACACCTATACATCATCATACACTGTAATCAAAACCTTTATTTGATGCTGAAGGTTGGTAGGCAGCTAAGTGATCATTACCCTTGTATATTGTACAAAATGGTGATCTTATCAAAAGAGCCACATTCTCTCATTATTTCAATTAATTTCTTTATCTTTAAAGCCACACCACCTCACTTCATAATTTACTGAGATAAACTGAGGCATTCTGTAAGAATTCCACATTAGTGTAGTGCAAACTATCCCTAACTAACAGTAGCACCTCATGGAAGAACAATAAAAAGCAGCCTGACATGAAAAAAAGTGGCAATATAGTACCACACTGAGCAGATGCTACCGTAAGGGGATCAAAGAGTGACTTGAGTACACCAGACATAAACAGTCAATAGGTTAAAGGATGCTGACTGAATCCTTCACTGCACCAAATCTATGGAATATATAATCTGAATGCCTACCTTTACCCTTCTCTGTCATCTTGACTCTTCTGCTTGTCCTCCTTGGTGGGTCCTTGCTGACAGCTGTTGGAGTCCCACTTTTCCCATCACCTTCTACATTATTTAATACTCTAATTGTTGATTCCTCAGTTTTCATTTCTATACCAACTTCCTGTTTCATATCCTGCTTTTCTACATGATCAATTAAATCTCTCTGAAGTACTTCATCTGGGTCATCTGGGTTTCGTTCATCTGTTTCTAGGTGTGGTATGTCAATAACACTGGTTACTGTAGTATTACTAGAGAGTGATGCTTCAGCTGAAAATGTATCCTGACTGGTACTTGAGAGTAGTCCTGTGGGAGGAGTATCTTAATTACCCTTCACTGGATAAAGAATCAAATATAATGATTTATCTAATTTGTATCCACTCATTTAATCTCTTCAATCTTTTCATACTATACAGCAGGATAGGTTATAAAGAATCACCTTAAGTTAATACACTTATTGCACATGTCTGCACTTTTCTACACAAAACACACTTCACAGAAACTCATACTCCCTCAGTCTGTTCTTACATTTTACCATTGGTCTTACTTTTTACCTGTTATCACTCATCTCATTTAAATACACTTCCAACAACTCAAATCCATTAATGTCGTATGTCCAAGTTACCATAGTAACACATCTTTGCCTTTACCAGCTTCTCTCTTCATGATACAACATATCACTCTGTCTTCATTTGTTCCTGGGTCCATACTCCACTTTTCAAATGAACTTTTCATGAAATTCAAATCTACTGCCAAAGCTCATTGAGGAACTCTACAATAAAAGATCCATGTTTCATTACCATTTCATGTAACCATACCATATGCAAATATCATGAAACTTGACAAATCTTTCATTTTCATTCCCCTCCTTACAGCTTTGGTAATCTGCATACCTTTCAAAATCATCTAACCTTTCAGCATCCAATTCACTAGCAATGCAGTATGCACTGTCTGCTTTAAAATCCCTCCATCTTGTGTTCCAAACAATATGTAACTCTTTTACCACTATGTGAATTCATGTTCAATTTAGTTCTCTCTTAAATACCTTAAAACTAACTGCAAGTATCAGTGGATCACCCAGTGAAAAGTACTGTTTTGAAGATGAGGGTGTAGTGACAGTGGCATCTGATCTGACCCATAGGGTCACATCAAGGGCTAGTAGTGTACAGGGTGTTGTGAAGATGCATTTGATGAGGGTGAAGTGAGGCTGGGTTTACTGAGGGTATAGTGAAATTATATTTGTCATGGGTAAAGTGAAGATGTGTTTGTTAAGGATGAAGCGAATCAAGATTTATCATGGATGTAGTGAAGTTGAACTTGGTAATGTCTCCCTCCACAGTGAATATGATTGTGTGTAAGTGAGAAGGGATATACACTGCATTTGCTTGCAAAAGTTGCACTTCTAGTTTTTCACCTCCTCTGACTTTCTTTTACTCAAACCTATCTTCTGCACACTGCTTCCCTATTTTTATTTCTCCATAAAGTTGCTTGCTATGAAACAAGCATTCATTATGGAGGTTTTCCTTACAAGTAATAATATCAGAATCATCGATGGGACATCACGGTGGTAGCATTACACAATCTCAACATATTAATTGGTAAAATTCCATAGGCAAGCAGGACTGGTGGAGCATTACACGCAGTTAATATACAAGACCTGTGTCTATGTCACATCAAAGACATAAAGTTAAACCATTTCTTCTCAAGTGGGATACTACCATTCCACAATCAAAAGAAAAGGGTTTATCTTAAATTTGGTATCCAATTTATGTACAAAAGATTAAATTTCTGCTCCAAAAATAGAAAAATGTATCATGATATGATTATCAAATCTTCATTTAAAAAAGCAGTGACAGAGTATGATGGTATATGTGGCATTAATGTACTGTACTATGGTGTGAGTGAGGTAGCTGGGGCAAAGTCAGCATTGAAATATGTTAATGATAAGTGTGATGGTGGGAAAAATATTCTATGTTGGAAAGTATATAAGAGTATATTTTGGAAAGATGTAGGAATTTACTGTTCAGACAAAACAATGTCTCATGCAGTACATTCCTGAGGAAAATCTTTATGTAAAACATTTTGTGCAATGTGTGATGAGTCAATCTGAGGGTCATCTGCTTCGTTGGAAATCTAAAATACTGAAAAATCAAATAAAACTTCATCATCTTAAGTCTATCTGGAGAAAAATTATATTCTATCATCTTTTTACATGAAAAGCCTTCCTTACAGTTCTTAAAAAGAGGCTGAAACAGCACATGAAGTGCTTCATCAGGCTCAACCCTGTAAAACTTAAATATACTAATTCACCCACTATTACCCACCACACATGGATTTGACATTCATTTACATCCCTAAATTGATGAAAATGGTTTTTCAATCAACTTGCACTGGGCAGTCTACCTACAAAATGAGGAACTCACTGGTGAAACAGTTAGCAGGGTCAGTATTCACAAAACGGTCCTACCTAAAGTGGAAGAAGTTGAACTGCGGCTTATCTTAAACTTGACCTGCCGTGGAGTATTATCTAACGACGAAGGTACAAGTGAGTGTATTTCTTCTGATAGGACAGCTTTTGACATCTCATCATGATTTCTTTGTTCTTCTGTTGACGCTTCACTCTGAGCAAAAATACCCCTTACATCTGAGCCACAGCTCTTGTATATCCGATCTCCATCTACAGCTTCTGCAGCACATCCCCTATAACTTCTGTCTACATCCATGGCCCCTCCCACAAGGGTAACTAAACCTTTTGTCTCTAAGACACATTCTGAAGACAGTCTTTTCCCATCCAATAATAAGTCTTGTGTGGCTATCTCTCGGGACCCTAAAGGTAATCCTGAATCTTCCCCTGATCTAGTTATATCATGGTGAAACTTGTCCACGCTGGTATTCTTTATAGGGTAATGCTCATAGTGGGACTCATCCCCAATTAGTCTCTCTGGTATTGCACTAGTTAGTGTTGCATCTCTTGAGTCCTCTATTGCTGGTATTTCTTGATTCTGAGATACCTCATGTTTAACTTCTGAGCACTGACTGAACTGATGCTGAAGAGTCATATCCTGTGGGCAATTAGAAATCTGAGTATCTGTTGAATTTTCATTGTAATATATATCACGATTGCAGCTCATATCTTGAGTATTTGTTGACTCATCATGGTAATATGACTTTGCATAACTTTCCTGATTATGATGAGATTCAATTATTATATGCTGAGTATCTTTTACATCAGTTGGTCTGCAAGGGTAAAAATTAATGCCAGAGTTAAAATTCTCATCATAAGGAAAGGATTGTGTACTCTGGTCATCTGAAACAGTCATATCAACCTCAGGATTATATGTGCTAACATAATAAGACACAGAACTAGCAAAACCCTGTTTGGTCTTATGAGGGCTTTCTCTTATAGAATACACACTAGAAGGATTGACCCTTGAATTATATGTATCAGGACAAGGAACTTTCATACTGAAGTTCTGGTCATACACTTGTCTCTGATACATGTGACCTGAATCAGAAGAGAGAGATTCCTCGGTACCATAAGGAGGCTCTTGGTGCCAAACAGCCAAGTTTCGCATGATAGGCTGTCCAAAATGCCCTTGGCTGTCACATGTAAACTTGTTGTCTTCTGCTGTAGATGCATTCCCTATAGAATCCTCAGAAATTTGTGAATGACAACCAACAACATTAGATGAAGTGGCTGGATGTGAAAAAATCAAATTTGGCTGGTTAACATGAGCATCCTGAGAGCTACGTCCAATGCGACACATATCATACTGACTTTGATGCTCTTCATCTTCGTCATCACATACTCTTCTTGAATTAATGTGAAACTCGCTGATTTTGTGGTGTGACTGAACAGGTGGTGGGATGCTGGGATCATCTTCAGTATCTGAGGGAAGACCTTGTGTGGTGTGAGCAGGAAGCGCAGTGTGGCTGGACAAGTCACTAACAACAGGCAGAATTTCCTGGCCTCTCGCAGTGCCAAGTTGATCATCCTGAAGTCCATCAATTGCTGTGGATATTGCGAGATTCAGGAAACTTTCATTGTCAACAACAGAGTCTGATGGCTGAAAAGGAAAAAAAGTTTGTGATATACTTAAATATACATTTTTTTGTACCATAAAGAGTTTGACTGGTGGATTAATCTATATAGTTACTTAATGACGGTTTCTTGACTATGATGTATGAATGATATATTACTCACTCAGCTTTTACCATCCAAATACAGAAAATACATGTAAAAGAATAAATAAAGCACTACACATTATAGACAAATTTTAGTAGAAACTTTTCACTGTCACAAATAAGGGGATAAGTGGAGATTTTTTTGCTATGGCCACCTCCTTGATGGGAGTTTCCGGAGGGAACGGGCATCAGAGATATAGATAGACATACAGAGTTAATGCAACTAATACCTATACTCACCTGACAGAATTTTGCCTTTAGGTTCGAGAAGAGTGCATGGAAGTCAGCAGGAAGTAAAGAATGCTCATTTAAAGCATCCAAAAGAAAGAATAATGCAAGAAGTGAACTAGAGGTGGTGTACAGAGGATGAGTCTGGATGAGGTGGATAGCTGCCTGTGGACAGAGGTGTGACCACTGCACCCATGTTAGGAGGCTACGTAGGTTTCGCTCCCTACTTTTTGGGGAATGGTGAACCCATCGAGTTACCAGCAACAAAGTCTGATCTTCATGTAACTGCCAGCTCTGTGAAGGTACAAAACAATATATATAATATTTTCAAATTAGGAATTATAAAATAGGTTGTACAGCACAGTACTGTATTAAAAAATGTAGTGATAAACACTTTCAACTCAAGTGAAATATATCAGTGGCTATTTTGCTCAAAATGAGGAAAACATTAACAAACATCTGATCCACACATCCTCTACCCCTCCTGAAACTGCACTGTTTATCCCAAGTCTGATGATATGTACATGCCTTCACGCTATAAATCACCATCCCCCCATATAACTTATCAGTAAACTCAACAAACTTATACCTTTGTAGTTCAAACACTCACTTTTGTCCACCTTGCCTTAAGACAATGGCACTATACATGCATTTTGCCAATCCTCAGGCACCTTAACATGATCCCCACATACCTCTAAAATTCTAATTAACCAATCAACATCACAGTCATCCCCTTTCTTATGATATCAAACTGCAATACCAGCCACTCCAGCCGCCTTGCCATGTTTCATCTTACACATGGATTTCAGCTCCTCTTCTCTCTTCACCAAACCGCTTGCCATGACTCCGTTACTTCACATAACTTCCTGTCTCAAACAGCTTACATCTGCCAACCTATCATCAAGCACATTTAAAATTCCCTCAAAATACTTATTCCAAATCCTCTTCACTTCATCACTGCCTATTACCACTTCCCTGTTTTCCTCCTTCACCAATGTTCCTAACCATTCTCCTGTTTTTCTTACACTATTAACCTCCACATAAAACATCTTATTCTCTCTGAAATCTGCTGATACTCTCTCACCCCAACTCTCATTTGCTCTCTTCTTCTGCAGTAACACTTTCCTCTTGACCTCCTGCCACTTTCTTTTGTACAACTCCCCACATTCGCACTCCTTACTGGTAAATACTGCCCATATAACTCTCTTTTCTCTTTCACTACCATCTTCACTTCATCATCCCAACACCTAATTACCTTTTTCACTTGACAACCTCTCACCTTCGGCATGCCACACACTTCCTTTGCACATGCTAGCAATTCTTCCTTAAATACCTCTCATTCCACACCCACTCCCCTAGCTTCATTTATTCCCACCTTTTACCATTCAACTTTCTATCTCTCCTGATCTTTCTTCACACATCTTTCTTCCAAGCTCACTTACTTTCACTATCTCTCTTCTCAGTCATTTCATTTCCTCTTTTCGAAAAACTTCAACAAATCTTCAACCTTGCTTCCTCCAGATAATGTTCAAACACCCCACTAGCTGTCCCTCTCAGCACATTCACAACAAAGTCCCTCTCTTCTGCAAGCCTATCAATTAGCTTGTAATCCAATAATGTTCTCTTCCCATCTTTCCAAATACTTATGTATGTCCCTTTTTTTTCAGCACAACTCCACAACCTGCTAACCATTTCAGTTCACTTTAATGAATACCCAATGCCCCTCTGTCATACCCTCAACTGCCACATTACTCATTGTTCACACACCACTAACACCTGATCTCTTACATCAAAACTATTGATAAACATTATCAGCTGCTACTAAAACAACTGCTTCTGTCTTTCTTCTCATGGCCAGGTGCATATCCACTAATAATAGCCTTTCTCTTGTTATCCACTTTCATTTTCATCTGCATCAGATTGAATCTCATTCCCTTACACACACACGTTTGCACAACTCATGCTTGAGCAGGAGTGCTAACCTTCCTTAGTTCTTGCCCTCATCAATATACAGCATATATCTATTTTATCCATATGTGTGTGTGTATGATCTATTCTATCCATATGTCAATATAATATTTACCATTTCCTCAATTCTAAATTAGTGTAGCAATGTACATAACTAATGAATTTATTTCAAAGCATAAAATGTACCTTCCATTCTAACTTAAGCTGATTAACTCTTCATCTTACTCACTGGACTCCTCAGAAAATCCTCTAATCTGGTATGCGAAAGTTCAAGCACTTCCTCACCCTCAATAATACCAGACAGATGGGCTTGGATGAAAGTCCCAGTAGTTTTTTCCAAGGCCTCCAAGTTAAACCTACAGAGAAATATTAGAGTTGGAGAGGAAACCCTTTACCAAACAACTGTCAATATGAAAAAATAACATATACAATGTCTCCAATTTTCATAAGACAGCATTTTCAAAGATAAAAAAGCTATTCTAGTCTAAGATTCAATATGAAACATACTACAGCTATACACATTTACAGCATATAACATCCATCCACAATAACTACTGAAACCTATCTCATTCATAAGGGTAACTAAGCATAATGCTATCTTTGTTCCTTGGCAATCTTCTGTTAAGCTAGATGTTAAACTATTTCAACAGTAAGACATATCAAATACATTTATAGAGTGAACACAGCTAATTCTTTTCTCACACTAGCCTGATTACGACAATATCCTATTATTTTAACACAGGTAGGCACATGGACCTTACATTCCACTGACAAGAAAATTCAAGACAACAAAGCTAGTTCTTTTCAGTACATGTTTAACAAAAGTGGTCACCAAGTATCCAAATCCTACTCCTACTTCTAAATAGGTAATTACATACATACACACAGCACACATAAATTTAAGAGGTTGTATGATATAGAAAGGGTTCATGAAATGGGGCCACACAAGTGACCTCTTCACTCAGTGAGAGAGAGAGAGAGAGAGAGAGAGAGAGAGAGAGATCTATCAGTTGCAGTTACTAGGCAATGTTCTCACTTTGTAGCCATATCTCGCACAGTGAGACAATTTGTAGCATCTAGGTATCGTTCAAGGTATTCCGCACAATGTTCCTTCAATTTGGCAATAAGTAGCTTGTCAGCAAGCCGCAGAAGTTCTGCCACGTTGGTTTTGTCTACAACGACAGTTCCTGTGTACATGTACGCCAGAAGACAACGGAAAACTTCTGGATCCTGTGAAGTGATGTTAAGCTGCTCCTTAACAGTTTTGCTAGCTGTGGAGAGCAAGAAATAATGTTTATAGAAGAATGTATAAAACAGTCACTAACTGATTCACTTAGTGGTCCTTAATAACCAGGAGTCCCAAATTATTAGTTTATGTTCCTGGACCCTATTTGTAAAGTGAATTATTTGCAAGCCAAAAAATAAACATAATTTGCATAGAATTAGAGTAAACACCTATACCTGCCCATAATAATGAAATAAATAATGTATTCTGATATAACTAAGGTTAACACAACATCATATCAAGCATCATTTAATGGAAAAATGGACATTTAAGTAGCTCCACAGTTTCTAGGTATGGGTAATCGTTTCAATGTCAGACTAGGAATTAGATAGCATTTCTTGGAGCACTTATCTATGTATGGATATTTGGATATTCGTAAGCTAAGGACTCCCAGTATACCAAACATATCTACATTTCTATTCTTTAAAAATAAAATTTCTAATCTATTTTTATCATTTCAATTTACATGTTCTGATTATAAAAATTGAAAGATAGTGTGTTTTACAGTATTACATGAAGGTGGTATGAACATCACAGGAGTAAAAAATAATCTAAAAAAAAACTTAAGAGGAAGATTTTGTTTCTGGACCAATAATCAACTAACACAATGTCTTTATGAATACGCAATCAGACAACTGGCTGCCCATGTGGATCCTTAAACAAAGTAAGAAACTGATGAAGTCCTGAAACAGACAAAACTGTTTGGGTTTACATACATCACACATCCAGCCAAATGATGGCAGTAAATGTTGCTGAATGAAGTGCAAGAAGAAATAATATTACATCATATATAAATATGCAACAACAAGCCTTGCTTTGGTGAGGACTTCTCTCCATACTGGAGCCTTTGTCATAAAAATTCCTCTTTAAGCTTGTGGAAAGCTTGTGTTTAGGCTTAAATCCTCTCCAGCCCTTCACTAAGTAGATCTATAAAGCTATGAAAGCCATTTGGCTGACATCAGCAAGACAGGCAATCAAATGAAAAATAATACCTGTCATGCTTTAAAAAAAAAAAAAAAAAAAAAAAAAAACAGGGGTGGAGTGACAAAATTTTTCAAAAACAGAGCTGATATTACCTGTTAAAGCTGTAATCTCATACCATACCCATGATGTCAAACCACTGCACCTACATCTACACCATCAGTCTAAAACTTCAGTCGTCAGCAGGGGAATGGTGGAGAGGATATATAAGGTGTGAAGGGAAAGAACAGATTTTAACTTACAAGTGTACTTCTAATAGGTTCATAGGTTCATAGAGGGGGGGTGCTATGCAGCAGATGAAAACCCTTAGATAACCATCAATGGAGGAAAAATCTCCGCTTACTTGTCTCCAAAAAGTGACTGTTCAGGAGACTTTTCTTGTTGAGGTCTTAGAGAGTTGCAGGCTTTACCAAAGCAGCATCATTTTCCATAGAGAAAATGTGTGATGGTTCTGTCAGACATATGTGAAAAAATTGGTTTTAAGAGAAATCATTTTCCCAAAACGTGTGGCTGATAGTAAATCCCAGGTTGGCTGTCCCTACACAGTTCTTGAACACCATGTCTTCCATTAACATTCTTTTATCTTAAATGAAACAGTTAATGACAAACCAAAACAATGGATTGTGGTTAAGATGAAAAACTACACAAACTTCCTCAAAATTAGCATGAGTCAGCCTTACCTAGAGCAGTGCTTAAAGCATTGAATTATGCAAAGACAGGCTGATAAAATTTCCCTAATAAAACTCGGTAGATCAGCCCCATGAGAACCAAATTCTTTAATATAAAGAATACTTAAATGACCAAACATGAGATGCCTGAGGTCATGGTAATCATCATAAGAGTACTACCCCTCACACTAACTGGGATAACTCTGAAAATAAAGTTAACATGGATTCGTTGCATTTTTCTAACCACTCTAGGAACCACAATTGATTCTGAAAGAGGAGAATTATCAACACAACTGGCCTGAGTAACAGTCCAAATAGTCAGAACTGATGAAGGAAGACACAAGCAGATTTCCAATCCAAATTTCTTGGGAATGAGTGGAATGATTGACAAGTGAAAATATTAAAATTTAAAGAAAGACTGATAAATATTGACATATGGTATTGTACTTTACAGAAAAACTGACAAATACATACAGTACTTTAAAAAAATCCTGAAAAAAAATTCACTTTACATGTACAGTATCACAAATGTCCAAGAATCCAGACAAATTATTTTCTTATGCTGCAAAGCATACCTGGTTAGTACACAAACGCATATCAAGGATATCTGTAGATATATTACTTGGTTAGTACAGAGAGGCTTAACAAGGATATCAGTACATATATTTTCTAGTCAGGCTTGAAGTGAATTACTGGTCAGTAAATTTATGTTGATTTGGTTTGGACATAAAGAGTAGACGAGTGAGAGGAAGTGGACTAAGGGAGTATACATGTCAGAAGTAGAGATAACGAGGAAAACAAGGAAAAGTGAGGAGGAGGTGGAGGTAGGGAGGGAAAGATGCTTTGAGTGACTAGGGTATGAAAAAGCATGAGGCATATGAAGTATACATGGGACAGTATGAATTTGAGTTATGTAGCATACCAGGGGCAACATCCTATCAATGGGCTAAACCAAGAAATATGAAGTGGTCAGAGGAAACCACATAAAGGTCTGTAGGGCTAGACTGTGGAAAGGAGGGCTCTGGTTTTGGTGCATTATTCATGACAGCTCATTTGCTAATATCACTCTCTAAAGAGATATGAGCAAATGAGACTGTTCTTCATCCACTCCTAATGCTAGACTAGAAACAGCATACAAGTATGAAAAAATTCATAAACAAGTTTGCTTTCTTTAATTTTCCTTTTCCCCCTTCAAAGGAAGATTCTGAAATTAGAAAGGTATAACCATACATATCTAAAGACAGGAAAAAATATTTTTCATTTAATTCTAGTGAAAGTAATGACACATTCTGAAGGTGTTCCTTACCTTTAACTATGGAATCAAAATAGGGGGAACAAGCAGCCAGAACACAGCGGTGGGCCTGAAACTGTTTGCCTGCAACATGAAGAATGACATCACAACATCTCACACGTTCACGCTGACTTCTTAACTTTTCTAGTACTGCAGTGCCATGCTGATTTTCCGTGAATGTCATGGCATTGTTGGGAAGAAGATTCAATGCCATCCCTAAAAGCTTGGGTTATTCTGAAATTCAAATACAACTGTAGTACAAAAAATACATAAATTTCACTAATAAATTCAAATATACTGGCATACATTTAAAAGATTTAACTATATACCACACATGATAAAAAAAATTTGCAAACAGAATGCTGAGAGCAAAAATCTACGAGAATTTCCTAAACACATATACCATGTCAAATTGATATGATAACGCAAAATACTGTAAAAAACAAAAAAACTGGTAACTACAATAATCTAATAATGTATGACAAAAAGGGAAATAAAAATAGAAAAAGTCTACCCAAACAAACAACAACCTTACCAAGTCATACATATTAAAAAGTGACAAGTGTTAAATGAGATACGGCTCACTATACCTTAAAGGGTATTAAGGCTTTGAGGGGGGGGCAAGAGATAGTGTCAGGATGGCCACAAGTACATAAACAAGACACTTGACTAGAGTTTGTACTTTAGTGATATTTCAATGTAAAGTGTAACAATGTGCATTTTCCAAGGTGATTTGAGCAGTAATCTATTCTGTTACCTTGGAGGGAATGACACTGAAAATTAAGAAAATAGACAAGGAATACTGCCAAATAATAACAAACTGCTTTTGTGCTTTTTAGCTGAAAAATGTGCTACAATAAATTGCATCACAACTTTTTGACTTTCACTGAAAACATACAAAAAAAGTGTTATAGCTTGTAATTACACCAAAGCCATAGTTTCTTAAATCACAGCACATCAACAATAACAGTTCATATCAGTTTTAATGGATGGATATGACTATAATCTTGGTTGAGGATATTCTTGCTTTACAGGAAGGTATAGTAGCATCATAAAAGAGGTCCTGGGACTGTATAATAAAAAAGAAAAAAATTAATAAAAATAGTAATGCTAATAATAACAATAATAAAATAAAAACTTTAATATTAATAATATAAATAATCAAAGTCCAGAATACTGGCAGTTTATGCAATTTTAGCAAACTTTTAATGCAACACAACTATCATGAAGATTTATAATAATAATCCATAAAATCAAACTGCTTGCTGGACATCAAAACAGTATTCACAAAAAATTTGGATACATATGTAGCATACTGACCTGGCCCTCAGCATTACACATTAGGAGTTCATATGCTTCCAGCGCTATCTATGATTCCTATTTAATTCATTCAATGATCCTTGATCTACAGTAAACTAACCCACATTTCCCTTAATCTAAAATAAACAACCTCACATTTTCCATGATTTTCATCACACTCCCCACTAATACCTGACATAATATTTATCATCAGAGGATCAGGTAATGTTATTCAATATCAACGCTCTACTGAATCACTCCTACTGAGTCGGGATTCCATATGCATGCTTTTCTGGCACTTCCATGTTATTTCTGTGGTGCCAATTACGTAAACACGGCCAGATATTCATTACTGTTATCTATGGCAGGCCTTTAAATTTTTACCAATCAATCAAGTGATATCTCTGAGCCAATATAATATCATATATAGATGTTAAACGCGTCAACTGCATACCTCGAATATTTTCATCAGAACAGACCTACTTACGCATGTTGAGTCACTTCCCTTAAGCTTTACCAAATAGGCAAAGTTCGAATTACATTCCTTTTATACTAGCCGCAAGCTTACCACATAGCCTTACCTTTATTATCTAAAGGGTAGCTGCAATTAACATCACTATGGAAAGCTAGGACCCGAAATTAGTATCAAAAGATTCATCCCATACCGCTGCTGGCCAACCAATGTTTACAAATACAAGAGGAGCAGACAACCTTTTCGCCGAACTGAGACAAATAACTTCGACACCGATATCATTTAAGTTCATTAGATTCAGCTATTTCATTCAATGAAATCTTAATAAAAACACATACGATTAACAAAACAATCAGTAATACAAATTGTTAATACTTACCTAAATGTACTAACTTACTTCCGCACTCTTTTGAGCTCGAGTTATTTCAAGTTATTTGAGAGAAAGCAGTGAGAATCAGACTGTTTAAAGATACATTGCAGTTTGATGCATTTTCCTTAAGAAGGCCCAGGATATTTTGTATAAATGGCCAGGCCTGAAAGCAGCTCTTCAGAATTTTCATTTCTATGATCCAAAGTCAACTGAACCATAAATATCTTCCAGGGGAGACAGCAGTACTGTACATATTTTGATAAGCATATATATGCAAGAATACAAATCGGAGACATGTACAGAGGTTTAGTGTATTTCAAGCCATTATCTCTGATACTAACTTCAAATAACACTGAAAGCGTATTTTCAACCGACCAACCAACCAAGAAAAAAAAATAATTTACATCTGACATTAAGGAAAATCACAAGACTACACATATATATTTACCGCGTATTTACTCCTATGTAAGTATGCATACAAGTCATCCTAGCAATAGCCTGGTTGGCTGTGTTTGCTGTCTGTTGATTGTATAGGCTTTGGGCCTATCAGTTGTCACTGCCACGAAGGCCAAAGTCATGCTGTAACCACCAACCAAAAAGATTTAACACCTTCAGAGGCGAGGTAAATTCTAAGAATATGGCCCGTGTGATTACTATTGTGTCATAAGGGGAGAGAAAGTTTTATGTTCGTGTTGACCCGTCTTTTAACATTATATATATGTACAAAGTCGTTACTCCTTTTCCTGTACGCACACACCCCAACCCCAAGAGGAAGATAAACACCTGGGTTGCGTGTAGGCCGACAGCCACGCCGAAGAATCAAGCCCACGTGGGTCCGACCTCGGGCAGGCCTGTGCTGACTCATGGTCAGTAGTTCCAACCACAGAGGCTCGTGTGTATATAAAGATTAGCCAAGACTATGCCTAGCATGAACTCTGTCAATGACAGTCCATTTTCGATGTGCCATTATTACTGGCAGAGGTTGGTTGTTTTGTTATAAGGTGGTTGAATAGGAGGGATTAGTTAGGGAAATGCAGTTCTGAAATGGAAGAGAAAGTTAGAGTATATAGTTTTAAGCTTTAGATCTTCTGATGTGTGCTGGGGGTTTGTTGGAAACATATTTTGGATCAACCTGGGAATGATATGTAGTGATGCTGTTTCTTGGTAATTACCTTTTGTACTGTACAAGGAGGGGGTGGAGGAGAGTTTTATACTCGTGAGGCCCCATTCTTGAACACTCTACTGTTACCCAATCCTTTAAATTCATGCTTGCTGTCTGCATTAACCATGTCCTCAGTCGATCTGTTCCATTCACAGACAGCATTAACCATGTCCTCAGTCAATCTGTTCCATTCACCCATCATTCTTATACTATCAAAGTATGAGTGATAATCTGTTCATCATAGCAGTTCCATCCTTATTCCTGCTTAGTGATCCACCTCCTTAAACAGTATCCTATGTGGTATAGAGTCTAATAATTTCTAGCAGTTCAGATAAAGACTTTCCACCTAGCTCCCTCTTTTGTCCAGGACTGTGCTCACTTTCTTTTAAATCTGTATGTTAGATATAACCAACTTTAACTAAAACCATGTTTTCTCTCACTTTAATAATTTCTCCTCTGCACAAAGTCATCCATTTGCTTTCCAATAATCTTTTTCAGAACCTTTCACCACACTCGTTAGTGAGACTGGTCTGTAGTTCAACATGTTTCAGCTGTCCTTTCTTAAATACATAGGCATGACGTGTGCCCTATTACATTCCCTTGGCATTATGGCTCTCTGCAGTAATATCTAGAAGTAATTAAAGTGGCTTATCTGGTGTGTCTGCAAATCTCTCAAGCAAGTACAATGAAATTTCATCAGTACAATGAGCCTTGTATGGGTTAAGTCCTTTTAGTATTTAGTTAACATCTCTAGATATCTCAATGATTTCCAAAACCTCCAACCCATTCCATCTCACTGGTGTTGGGGCTATAGTGGTTTACACAGTGAAAACACTTTTGAACTTGTTATGCAGTTCCTCACATATTCATACATCATCCTCTAATTTTTTCCCCTGAATCCCTTAGCCTGGTTAGCTGCTTTCTGCCATACACCTGGCCCCTGATGAATTCATGGAAAAGTTTTTGATTTTCAGCTGCCATTTCCACCAAATTCCTTTCAAAGTTTCTTTACTCCTCTTTTCTTGTCTTGCTTCACTTGTTCCATACCCTGCAAATGCTAGCTGGGTATAGTGCTGTCTGTATCTTCACCCCTGCCTGTCTCAAAGTTCCTTTGCCTTATGACATCTTTTATTAAACCACTCCTTCATTTTTTTTACTGTTCCCTCTGTATTTGAGGTTTGGGGTACCTATGCCACTACTCCGTTGTAAATTTCACAGAATCTCTCAAAACAAAGCCTTGGTTTCTAGTTACTGAATTCCATTTTCCCATCTATGTTACCACAGAAATTATTGAGGTTTGTATAGTTTCTGCAATCATATCTTCTCAATATATTTCCTGTCCCACCACCCATCTATGTTACCATAGAAATTATTGAGGTTTGTATAGTTTCTGCAATCATATCTTCTCAATATATTTCCTGTCCCACCTCTACTCTTTTAATGTCCTCTTTTACTACATATTCAAGCTTTAGCATTACATGATCACTTCTTCCAACTGATGTATCACATATAATGTTCTCAATTCCACGTTTGTATAAATGAAGATACAACATAATAATGATGGTGCATCAGTCCTTCTCACCGTGGTATCCTCCGTGAAATATTCCAGTACCAATACACTACAAATTTGTCTCTTTGACTCCCTATCACCATGAGAATCCCAATTCCCCCAACGTATATCTTTATAGGTGAAACTCCCCATTACCAGTATTTTACCATTTTTAAGAGGCGAGTGTTTCAATTGCTTCAAATACCATCCTGATTGTTCATTCATTGTCATTTGTTCTGGTTTGTTGCAATTCTTTGGGGGATAATGTAATAATAGCACTATGCTCCTCTTCCCAATAGTTACTATTCCCATTAAGTATTATTTGATGGGCCATCTTCTGCTATTTCTTTAAACTTCAGATTCTCTTTTGTTAGCTAGGCTAATCCATCCCAAGCCTTTACATCCTCTTCTTGATATCATGTAACCAACTGGGCAGAACAGGTGAGAGTTTATATCTTTGGTAAGCTTAATTTCCATGATTTCAGTAATATCAGGTGCACTTTCCCTTATACTATACTTCAGTTCTTTATCACTATTAATCTAACAATATTTGAATACATTACTTTAGGTTTAACATTACCATCTCCTACTACTCCTAGCCTCTCTACTGCTCTAAAAGGGAGGTTCCATTCTCTTAACACATGTGGCACCTACGGTTTTCTGTCTTATGAGTACTCTTTGCTTTCCACTATCTCTTTCTTACGTTTAACATGTGATGAATATCCCACTGAATTCCACTATGCCTTTAAGATTCTTAGCTTTTCTAAGTACTTCCAGGCTTGATGATTCCATATTAAACATAATCAAAACTGGTCACTCCCTTACCTCGTAGTTATAGCCTGCTCTTCTTTTCTTTATCACAAATTTTTCTATTTTTGGTGCCATCCACTTATCATTTAGACCCCTGTGTGGTAATATCAACCTGTCACTATAATCTCTCTTTTGGCTAGTAAGTACTGGTCCTGTATCCTCAGTACTTTTCTTAACCCCCATGAACTATCCCATATACTTCCTTGATTGCTGCGTCTCTAACAGTACATATTATTCTTTCAAACACTTCACTAAATTTCCTGTGTACCTACGTTTGTCACCCCAGGTCTATGTTCCTCTCCCTTACTCTTCACTCTCTTGGCCTGCTTCTGAATTTGCTCCTTGTAACCTTCCCTGCCCTCTACTTTTGTCAGTCTGTGTTAGTCTTCTTCTCTACCTGAATAGCTTTCAACATTATTCCAGTAGATTCAGTATGTGATTGTGTCCATTCATCTGTCCCAAAGGATCCCAGCAATGCTCCTGCAATTTCTTGACCAATATTGTCTCCAGATTTTTCCTGTGACTGCACAACCTCTAGTACCTCCAGTGAAGACCAAATTTCATCTGCTTTTTCATAGCTTCATCTTTCCTCTGATTTGTTAACCCCTGAACCCCCATCAATAAACTGTTTCTGTTCCTCTCTAGTCTCATGACTCCCTTCTTGATCCTTGAAATGCTTCATCAGTTTTCTTAACTCAATCTCTAATTGTCATCCTCTGATCTTGTTCTTTCACATGTTCCGATAATATCCTCAGATATCTGTTCTCTGGTCTAACCTGTTTTCCACTTTTATCTTTAGCCTACTATTTGCAGATCTGGGTTTGGTTCATTCCTGTGAGTGAGCCATACTACCCATTTCTGGTTCCATCAGTGCTACAGGTCTTAATCTATCTCCCAAAGTACTACTAGTAACAGTAATAAAGCTTTGGTAGTTTTTCAAAAGGAAGAAAAATTAGCTACACTAAGGTAATTATTCATGGCTATATACATTCATGGGATCCTGATACTGGTGAAACTCCTCTAAACCCAAACATACATGGGGTAGAACATAAATGCAGAATCGCTGAGATCATCTCTTCACAGTCCCTTCTGAAGTTTGAGGCCTAAGATTTTCTTCCAGTTTTCCACTCACTTAGTAGGCCCACAAAAAATTATTAATCCATTGTTTGCTTTAAAAAACATGAATATTTCCAGATGATTCCAGTGTCATTCTCTAATGGTTTCAACTAACCATGCAGCTAATTTAAGACTGTCAGTAAGCAGGTATTTTCATGTGCAGCGAACCAGAAAAAAAAAAGATCCAAGCATGTATATGGAAGTTTGTGGTGCCACAGTGACAGGGAAATTTTTTTTTTTACTATCAGTACTATAAAAGTTAAGTACATCATAGCATCAGGTAAAACACACACACACACACACACACACACACACACACACACAGTTGGCATAAGCTAGGGTACATATGTGCAAAGTCTAAAGACATGGTACATATACAGAAGGCTAAGACATAGGGCAAAATGAATGCAAAACAATTTCCCCATAACACACAAACAGTAATTCCACATACAAATAATTATTTCATACTTGATCACTGTTTCCTGAGTTAGCGAGGTACCGCCAGGAACGTACAAAGAAAGGCCACATCTGCTCACATCCATTCTCTAGTTGTCATGTGTAATGCATCAAAACCAAAGCCCCCTATCCACAACCAGGCCTTACAGACATTTCCATGGTTTATCTCAGACGATTCACGTGCACTGGTTCAGTTCACTGATAGCACATCGACCTTAGTATACCGTATCATTCTAATTCACTATATCCCATGCACACCTTTCACCCTCATGCATGCTTAGGTCCCGATTGCTCAAAATCTTTTTCACTCCATCCACCCATCTCCAATTTGGTCCCCCTATTCTCCTTGTTCCCTTCACTTCTGACACACCCACGTACATATTCGCCATTCCCATGTTAGTGAGGTAGCATCAAGAACAGATGACTGAGCCTTAGAGGGAAAAATCCTCACTTAGCCCACCTATCTGTTCCTTCTTTTGGAAAAATAAAACTAGAGGGGAGGATTTCCTTCCCCCTGCTCCCATCCCTTTTAGTCGCCTTCTATGACACACAGGGAATACATGGGAATTATTATTTCTTCCCTGTCCCTAGGGATAATATGTGAGGCAACATACAACTTACCTAACAATTCACCAGGTTGAATCATTCTGATTCACCTCGCATATCACTACTGCCAGCATTTAGCAGAGTCACCAGAACGGGAGTCATGCCACTATAAAACTAATGAAATATTATTTGACAATGTTTTAAAGCAGAGACTTGTTCTTAAATGAATACAAGTAACATAATAACTTAACATTTATCAAATATTTAAATAGACAAGCTAAGTCAGCCACATTTACCAATGTATTAGTCTACTTGACAAACTGAAAACAATATAAGATAGTTGAAAACAAAAAATTAAATCAAGAAACTACATAGACAATATCTAAAATTTTTTTGAAAGGCAAGAATGTTGTCCAAGCCTAACAGTGCAATACATGAGGACCCCACAGTGATATTTGACAGTCCTGACAAAATCCACTTTGATTGTGAAAATATTGGGATCTTGGGTATTTCCAGAGGCACCACTAGCCTTTCATCCTTGAAGAAACTGGGTGAAGGTTGAGGCTGTTGAATGTACTTTACTCAAGTCCATATTATAAAAGCCCAGTCTCACCCTTCAAATATTGTTTTACATATCTATCAGTACGGCAATAGTTTCTGCACTATTACATATAATTGTAAACACAAATAACACATCCACTGTTGATCCTCTTCAATGTTTAGTACTTGAACTCTAAAGTACAGATGGTGTTTCAAGAGATGAGCCAGGAATGAAAGCAGGTGAGTTTCAATAGTTCGTTCAGTTAAGTGTAGTTTCCTCCACAGGCTTCGAGAGGGAGAGGGGGTGGGGTGGGGGTGGGGGGGGGGGTCTTTGGTGAAGAAGTGGGGTCTAGGACTAGGCTCAAGGGCTCACACTTCAGAAGTTTGGGAAGCCTCAAAGATGAGTTCTGCTTTGATATAACTGAAAATAGAAAAAGTAAATATTCAGTGGTACCCTAATGCCTACGCTTAATCAGTACTATCAACAGATAAATGGCTAAAGGGACTGAAGTGGAAGGTGCACTGAAACTGCCTTCTTAGAGTAATAAATGCACAATAGGTGAACAGCTACATATATCTCTTTCAAATGCTTGCTACTCTTATGTTCACTTGAAGAAAACTATTAATTGGAGGGTCATTCAGGTGAACAGTGTAATGCCAGAGACTGACCTATCATTCTTGTAATAATTTTTTTGGTAACATATAACAGTCAAAGCCCAAACAGGTAAACATTCTATATATCCAAAAATCACAGGTCCTTCTCACTTCAGCAGCAAGTGCCTTTCATATCCAGTAGAGATTATTTGATGCAAGTCTGTACACAATATTATATCAGGAACCCTCCAGCTTAATGAAACACTTGCAAACAAGAGATGCCTTAAAGCTGTCTCAATTTACTGACATGTGATAATATAAGATTAGACAAAACCTTGTGCTAACCAATGTTGCATGAACTAACTTAAAACTGAGATTAAGAATACACAAATACGATTTAAGACTGCACATAAAAGACAACAATCCTAAAAAGATAGCTGATGCATGTGGAAAAAACCTATAATTTTATCAAAAGTGAAAGCATTATAGAGTTATGATAGGAAAAAATGTCCAACCACAAACTAAAGTACTTCTGATAAATCAGGACTAAAAACTTAAGCAACACTTCTTACAAAATGGAAAGAGGCACCACTTACTGAGGAGTGAGCATTATCAGACAGTGTAGGGGCATCTTTTCGAGTGACGAGTGAAAAGTGTCCCAAAGGCCGTGAATCCCACGCGTCATACTTCACCTGCCGGTGTGATGCATGCTCAGATCACAGCCATTATTTTCATGTGAAGATATAAATTTCTCATGCAATTTATTGAATTAAGTTTGTATTAGTGAAAGAAAAAGAGCATCCAGTCCTAGAGCTTTCACAAATATCACCAGTGTATATTTGCTTTTCCTACCACATTTCCAAAAGAAAAGTGCTCAACAATTGTTGTGCTACACTTAAGAAAGGAAATCCAATTGTTTCTGATAACTGCATATCTATGTCCTTTACTACCACACTTGGACAAGAAAAAGAATCCCTTAACATCCCATAAAAATAATTCATCTGATCCAAGCTTAACTATGTTGCATCTGTCTGGTCGTCAACTCTTTCAGAAGCAAATATAACAAAGGTATAAACTATACTAAGAAGAGCACTCCAAACAATTGTTTGCTGTTTAGCAACCACAAACACTCAACTTCTATACAACAAAACTTCCCTGTATAAAACCACCTCAACATGCTTAGCATCTGTTTCTTTGCAACAGCAATCCATTCCATAACTACCAATCCCCACGTAAATAAAAATCATAACCCTGCCTTACACTTCAGCAACATCTACCAAAAGATTCCCTTGAACCACAGCAAACTCAACTACAACAAAATGCATACACTACACACTGAAAATGACTTGAAATTCACTAAACAACCAACCTCCCAAATCAGTCTTAAAACTGCCCATCAGACATACATCCATCTGAAACCACATTCCCTAGACATACATACATTTGAAACCATACTCCCCAGACATACATGAGTTACATTCATCCATCTGTGTTCTGGACTTCACCAATCCCTACAACAGCACAAACACCAATTCATCATATGCCAAGACCTGCCATGCCCACAATGCAACTACCCCAACAAAGACATTGAACACTTACTACTCAATTACTCCACACTTTCCCCACATACATGTGCAAACCTCACTAAACTTCACAACCTCTGGTCCCATCTGGTAAATGTGACTGCTTCCTGAGCACTGCAGGAGCCTCATAAAGACAAAAGGGACTCATGGGCAGGAAGTAAATAAGTATCCATTAAATTCTTATGACCATTAACAGTGGAAACTTTTGCTATCTACTGTTAGTTCTTTTGGTACAGCATAACCTAGTCTGAACTACATCTAGATGTGTGAGCATGTAGGCAGTGCATTTACCCACCGGGGAAGTGGTCAGCTCCTGCTGGTATCTCATGCCAGAAGGCTGGACTCGCCTATCCCATGATTCCGGAAGAGGCGTTGGTGTCTGTGTCTGTGACAACTCTACCCTGCTGGGCACTGGCACTCTGATCGCACCCTCAGCAGGTGCTTCCATGTAGCCTCTGTTTCTAATTCCTTCATGGTGTGGCTTCCTTGCTTTCCTGTAGATTTGGATAATTGTTACTACACAATACCATATAAGTTTATTCTACAAATTATTAAAGTATGAGTCAATTTAGTAATGTTCTGTAATTGCAGTAAGTGGGATCTAATGACGCCTCTTGAAAATTATAGAATTGCCCGAGTGTAATGGACAAAAACAGTGTCTCTGAGACTACCATAGTTACTGATCTACATGGTATTGTTTTTTTAGAAATCATATCCACTATGTGTATTTTATTAACCTAATTAAATAGACAGATAGATACCCACATTCATAAATGTCTCCTCTAATATCAGTCATCAGAAACCACAGAGATAGGCACAGTCCTATCACAGACATATATATGTAAAAGCTAGAAATCACATGTGTTCCATCACCAAAGACACACCCAGAGTTTGAGCTGGAGAGTTTCTCATTATCTCAGATTGGTAATGTGAGTTGCCAAAAGCATGCATACGTGAATATGTTTGCAAGTGATGCTAAGAGCATTAGGAAAGGAAAGAATAACAGGCATTACATCAACTCACAAAGTGACTGACTCAAACTCCCAAATTTGGTTTAAAACATGGATGACAAAATATTCAACTTGAGTAAATGCAATGTAATGATGATGAGTCACAGAGAAAAGGCCCTTTACATGAGTATTATCAAGCACAAAAGTGCATGTAAGAGGGATTCAGGAGTAGACATTATATCTAACCTCTCACCAGAATTCCATCTTTGGTGGATTATAAAGAAGCATTGTCTGCTGGCACATACTAGAACTGCATTTGCATACATTATTAAGGAAATGTTCTTGAAATTATTCACAGCATACATTAGGCCAAACTAGTGTATGCTTCTGAAGTTTGGTCATTTCACTTAAAGAAGGATAAAGACATGATACAGATGGGCGACAAAGATGGTACCAAAATTAAGAGAACATAGTTACACTGAGAGGTCAAAGGCCACATATTTATCCACCATGGAAAAGAAAAGAGTTAGGTGTGACTTTATCACAGCCTTCAAGTTTCTGAACCAGTCAGATTATGATGACACTAATCTGGCCTTCAAAATATGCAAAGATAAAGGTAAAAAAGAAGCACTTTAATATTATCAGAATAGAAGATGAATGGAATAATCTCAAAGATAAAGGTAAAAAGGAAGCACTTTAACATTATCAGAATAGAAGATGAATGGAATAATCTAAGTGATGAAATTATAAATGATAAAAGCACAAAGAATTAAAAATAATGATAGTAAAAGAATTCAAGAGATGGGGCCCTACTAGTGTAAAACCCTCACACTCTAATGTACAGATAGGTAATTACGTATATAAAGAGGAAGGAATCACAAGTCCCATCATCATGCACATCATAAGGAGCTAGTTATGGGCAGGTTTTCATCATTGCTGACATAACTATGGAGCCTGAGACACACATATGTATCTATAGAGTCTAAGACAGGAACAAAGAGCTACAACACCTGATACACACAGAAGATAGAGATCCTACGAAACATATCAGGATATACAGAGATTTAGACATATATAAATAACTTCTGAAACTAAAGATACATAACCAGGGAAACAAGAACAGACTCTCTGCTACTTACCTGAAGGCAATAATAATGGCATAGGAGATAAAAGCAATGCTAAACATGGAGCCAAGGACAGACACGATGATGACCCAAACCTCCGTACCATAGGAAGGTGACGAGACTGTAGGGAAATAAATACATGTAACAATGCACCTGTTATTCTGACCTTGCACTGCACATACTGACCTCTTCTGGCACCACTTAGCATTTATTGATCACCTCTGGCCACACACAACACAATCTGACCTTCTCTGACCACACAAAGTATATACTAACCACCTCTGGCCACACAACACATTCAAACCACCTTTGTCCACACACAACACATCATGGCCAACTCCAGCCACACACCACACATGCAGACCACTTTTAGCCACACACAGCACATACAGACTGTCACCTCTAGCCACATACAGCACATACTGACTACTTCTGGCTAGACACAGCACATACAGACCACCTCTGGCCACACACATCTACCTTTCCTCTCTAGCCAGACAAAGCACTAACGGATCACATCTGGCCACATACAGCACATACAGATCACCTCTAGCCATACATAGCACATACAGACCACCTCTGTACACAGCTCATATAGACTACAACTTTTTACACAGAGTACATACTGTCCTCTGGCCCACACACAGTACATACAGACCATCTCTGGCTTCACACAGTGCTTCCTGTCCTATGGCCACATTCAGCACATACAGTCCACCTCTAGCCACACAGCCACAGCACACAGAGACAACCTGTGGTCACACAGAGCACATACTGTCCTATGGCCACATCACATATCGACCACCTGTGGCCACACATTGCAAGAGAAACCCCCTAGGGCCACACACTAAGCAAATACAGACCACCTCTAGCCACTCACAGCATATACTAAAGACCTCTGGCCACACACAGCACATAATGACATCTAAAAAAAAATCAACATGAATTTGTTCTAAGAGTGGAAGATATACATAAAACTAATATATATGATACTGACCATTACAACTACCATGATATCCGGCGTGCTATTCTATTTTCATTTTGTTGACAAAGGAAGTCTTATCATAAAACAACTGTACTGTCAACGGAACATTTATGCTGGTTTAAACAAAACTTTCTGCGTGATTCAGTGGGTTCTTGCCAGAACCCAAGATTGTATTCACTCTGAAGGCCTAATTATGAGAGACATAATTCAATCCTTCATAAATCAATCCCACTTCAGTGGTTAGATACAAAAGCAGCTGTATGTATGAGCCAGGGCTATGTTAGGCAGTTTTAACATAAAAACAGTTCTCATCAACAAGCAGTACTTACTGTTCATAACTTTAACAGCAGACTCATTAACAGCCTTGTCCTCCCCAATTTCCACCACAAGTACCTTCACTTGAGTCCTGCCCCTTGGGATCTGGCAATGAAGAGCAAGGAGGTTAAAAGCTGTCACCTTGTGGGAAACTTAAGATTTAATTATCAGTATAAATTATTGAATACTAGTGCACAGATACTTGCAAAAAAATCTAAAAACTCAGCACTGGATACAAAGAATAATTAGAATTGAATGAGATGGCATTTCCTTCAACAACGTAACAAAACTTAAACCAAAAAGTACATAAATATTTATGGCAGAAAATCCTATTGTTTTTATGAAATATTAAACACTTCAAAATACAAGTGTTCTGCACCTTAACAGCCTGGGTGCACATATGAGCTGTGTTGTTAATGTCACAATGCTGTGGGCTGGAATACAAGGTGGAGGTGTTGTCAGGGTCATAGGCAAGCACCTCGAGTGTGTTTCTGCTGCTGCTTGCCTCTAGACCAACCTTCAGCATGTCCCCCTCAATCTCCACCACTGGCATCATGGAGAACTCTACCAACAGAAAAAAATATATTGCTGGGTGAACTTTCCATTCTGGATGGTGAAGCTTTTAAAAATCATTGGTAATTTTTGTTCATATCATTGACATAATATTGACAATAATAAAACCATCAATCATTATGATTATTACAATGTGCCTATCTAGAGACACTGGTACTATACTGTAATCAGTCTATGTTTCTCAGTATGCCTGTGTCAGAAGGCACATGAAGACAAAGAAAATTCATGGGAGAGTGCATGCATGTGGAGCTTCCCTGCACCAACCCATAAAAAGGTGCATGACTGGGTATGCGCTGTATCATGCCTGAGCTCTATTAGAGCAGTATCTAGGAAATAAAACATCATTTTAAAACCTACCAAATCAAATAACCAATCAATATTAAGACACATAATCATATCCAATTCGCTCAGTCATCTGTTCTTGACACTGTTTTGCCAATGCCAGAAATGGCAAATATGTATGAAAAAATCCAATTCACTCAACTAGATATTCAAGAACTAACTAGAAAATGCCTAATTAAACCAAGTAAGCCAAGTTATTATCAAATATCAAGACATAACTCTATTATATCCAATTTACTAAAACAAATATTCAAGGAATAACTAGACACAGACTAATCATATCTAATCAAGTTGTCCAAATACTCAAGTAAGTATACGTAAAATCTCATCCAACCCACGGAGTAAGTATTTCAGGGAATAACAACATAATCATAATATACTCTGACCTACTAGACCAAATATTCAAAGTACTAGTAAACTATCTAACTTACTAAAACATAATCAAGGAATAACTAATCTAATATGTAACCCACTACACTAAATATTCAGGTAATATTAGTAAAAACTAATCATCCTTAATTTGTTTATCGTAAATCTACCAAATCCAGACTTTCAGGATATTACACAAATCCTAACCATATCTACTCTATTTCAAGTCTACTTCAATTACTCTGGAAAAGCTTTTGCAGTTATCTGGTTTGTACTGGATAATAAGAAATCTAATCATAGCCAACCAAACCTTACCTTTACCCAAGGTAAATATACACTTTGTTTATACCTTGATATGGTGATCTATGTTAGTCTATGGTAGAGTTTGAACTACAGTACTCAAAAAATAGTAAATGTTCTAAATGATAGGGTAGTAATCTCCAGGATGTCTTCATACCCATAAAGTCAGTGATTTCCTCATCACACTGCTCAACAGTGTCAGGTCCCTCTGGTGCTGTGTTCTGCACTTCCTGACACCACACTATACTCTGCATTTTTCCCCCAACCTCGAGGTAGTAGCAGATGGTACTGTTTTCCAGGCAAATCATGCTGTCCGTGGATAAATCTGGAATACTGATAGAGTCTACTCGAAGGGATGCTGAGGTTTCTTCGGCCTGAGCGCCAACCCATGCAATGCTATCATCTAGATCTGCAAATATTACCACTGCTGTTAAAATGTGTGCTTAACAATTACATGCAGGACTTCACTGAGAAAATTCTACCTATATGGTGATAGAAAATTGCATATACAAGCCCAAAAAGAAATTATCAACTGACAAAATAAGTGATTTACATTATGAACTAAAGGTTGGGCACTCAGTTTTTGAGTTGCTGGTGTAGCATGGTAGACACATGGCCCTTGCAATGCACAACTGACTTTTTTCAGTCATTGTCCAAAAGACAAAAATGGAAGATTTTTTCAACTATGAAAAGGTTCAAAAATATTATAAAATCTTTGTTCCTAAGAATAATGACTTAACCATACCTTATCTAGGAAGAACACATATTATTTACCAGACTAGCCAATCCTGTGCAAACAACTTGCAGAAACTTTTTTCATTACTTTTTATTTATATAGGATTTTGTCCAGTATAAGTTATCTTTTTTATGAATTAAGAGTTCATCACTTGTAGTTTAGGAAGAATACATTATCTACCAAACTGGTCAATCCTAAGTAAGGGTGAAATGACTGCAATGAAGGCGTGATGGTTAGCACATTGGGTAAGGATGGGCAACACAGACTCAGCAAGTCCCTAGAAAAGGCACACAACCAGGGCTGGATTAAGGCATAGCCTAGTCAGGCCATGGCCTAGGACCCTGTGCCTCTGCACAGAAGGTTTCTTAAGAAGCATTATTTGCATGGTTATGTTCTTTATTAGTAAGTAATAGTGTGCTTTCTTTTATAACATAATAAAAAGATTAATCTTACAAGAATCTTTGCTTTTTCTCCAGCCTACTCATAGCCTCTCTCTTTCTCTCTCTAAGTCTTTCTTAAAACACTCAGATTGGCATAGAGCCTTACAGACTCTTAATCTGGCCCAGCACACAACCATTCCTCATAATCAGAAGCAGGTTACTGAGGCCTCCAGGCAGCTCTTTTGTTTGAGCTGACATCTATGGATAGCAGACAAAACCTAAAATGAAAATAGAATTCAACTTGTGGCAGGAAAATGAAATACATGCATAAAATGATGTTCAAAACACTTTGCTACATAACAGTATATTGATGTCCATGGGAATGAAGGGGTGAAGGATCGCTTTGTCTGTTTTCATCTGTCCGTCTATAATCAAACTTGCATCTTAACCTTGGTCATAACCTGAGAACCCTACATCAGACATCATGAACCTCTGTGCAGTCGTTTCTTAGCATCTAAAGAACTGAATGGACCCAAGGTAACCCCGTCCCCCTTCCTTTGATTTTTTTTTTTTTTGTGGGGAGTCTTGTAAAGTTAAGGGCCCTTTCTCTCTCTTATAAACTTATTAAAAACTCACTTAAAAAAGACACTAACGAGAAGAGTAACAAGATCACAAAGCATAACTGCATGAGTGCATTATGTAATGATAATGATGATGAAGTGAGGACAAAGTTTTTTGCTTTACATTTAACAGGATTCAATAGGATTTGAAAAAAGAGAAGCTCAGGCCCAGGCCCCTTAATGGACCCTGGGTTCCATGGCAATGACCTCCCACTCATTGGGCTTGGGCATAAGACCCATAATTCTGGTTTGGATTTGCCTGAATTATGCTGTTTATAAAATGATTTAATCAAGAACTTAACCTGGCTCTTATCTTTGAAGAAAATTCCACTCTTGAATGTGTAACTAAATAAATAAATTCTTGATATCTTCAAACAGAATTTCCTCCTGGTTTCATTTCACTCCCAGTAACTATGCTGACCTGATGACTGAAAGAGTTTTGTGGAACATCCATCTAGTTATATGGGAATGTCTCATGTAAGCGAGAAGTTGTAAAAAGCATTTAACTTTTCTATGGATAATGTTTGTAGGATCTGGACTAGCAATATGCTGAACTGAACAGAGAGTGTCATAGTCTTTGCCTAGCTAGATCTCTTTCAGTCCCATGCACGTTTTGCAGTGTATATTTACAAGTCTTTCTTTGCTAATCTTTTCCACATGTCGGAACCCTTTCAGCTCTCTTATCACCATGCTCATGAACTCGCCTCTTTATTACATATAGTGTCTTTAGTTATTTCATTTCAAACACATCCACCTTCTTCTGTTTTTCTGTGCTCAAGGAGCAAGACTCACATCCCTACAATACAGCCATGACTACCTTCAGTGTACCACCCATCTTTATCCAAACAGACTCTGATCTCTCCTACACACAAATGCTCTGAGGATGGTTGGATGGCTGAGGTGATAACTGCCTTCCCTGGTGTAGAGACATTTTGATGATAATGAGAGATACAATAGGCACCATTTGATGAAAATTAACATAAATGTTTGGCAATTAAGGTGACCCTTTAGCAATATATTTCCACAGATAACAGATAATTGATCTCAAGAATGAACTCACTGTTGTTTACAAGGGAGAGGGTGACTCAGTTCTCCTTGCTTTTTAAAAAAGTAAATTTCTGGCAAAGAAATCAGATTGTGTTTATATAAGGAGTAATTTCATTTTATGAAATTTCCTTTTTATAGGAAGGAGAAACAGAAGCAGGGAATCACAAGACCTCTATTTGTGAGTGGTTCTACAGAAGGCCTTTACTACTAAACTGTACTATCTGTCTTAGTGGTGCACAGTATTACATATTAAACTCCATTTCACTAATAAAATTAATGTTTCCTTGTAGTAATATGCAAAAATAATTTGATATAATAGATAGGTCAAATCCTAGGGATTCCTTTTTTCTACCTGACTGAACGAGGCTAGTGAGCTCATCATCAAGTCTCATTTACGGTTCAAAATTTCTCCTTCATCTTTTATTTAAGCCTTCATATATCTATATCCAAAGTGAAGAGAGGCATGGAAGCATCTGCAGCTTTTACTATACAGAGAGGGATAACAATATTTACTTTATGAGTAAGGTGGCTAGACAAATGCATGGACTAGGCCTTCCTGCCCCTTTCCAGCTGTAGTGTTCTAATTAGGAATACCAGTTACACAAAATAAATTCTAACAAAAGGCACATACCCGTACGTACATGACCCATCTCACATGAATGGTAATAGAGCTATCATTTAATAGCTAGAGGATTCTGCATACCTCATGATGCATGACAGCAAACCATGGTTACACAGCCATCTCATTAAAGCTGAACTTCTTTTGTATAGATGTTTTCGCACTTGACTGCCTTTTCGCACATCAGCAAGGTAGCACCAGGAACAAACTAAGAAAGGTCACATCTGCTCACATCAATTCTCTAGCTGTCATGTGTAATGCCCCAAAACCACTATGATGAGATGGTATTTACAAGAAATAACCTTGGTGTATGATTTTTACCAAAGATAACCAAAATACTAAATCAAACATTATTGTGAGATGAAATATGCCTACTGTTGCTGAATCTTTTGTAATTCTATCTTCCAATAAATGTCCCTGAAATATTCTTGGGAACACAACATTTACTGATGGACAGTTTAGCAATGCAAACTGAGGTAGAGAGGCTTTCTGGAAAGGTTTACCTCATGGCCTGTTTTAAGAAAGGTATAATATCTGAAGATTACAGAACCCTCAGCATAAGTAGGCGTACAAACATCACTGGGGGAAAAAAAAAAAAAAAAAGTAACTTTAATACTGAAAAAAATCTGGAATAATAGTAGCTGTTGAAGTGATATGAACTGAGCTTAGTATATACCAGGTGTGGCTTAGATAGTAATATGGAATGATGCTGGCTTACCTTGGAGTGTGAGATGGGCCTGGCCAACAGATACTAAGTTCTCAGCCTGACGAGCCACCAAGAGAAACTTTGTGGTTACCCCTGTGATGAACACAGGGTCCTGGTGACTGAACTGGTATGTGTCTGGTGATTGAGGGTCCACCTGTCCTGCTTCACTGCTCACCTCCTTTATTGCATCACCCTCAATCACTACTGAAAGTTGCACAGTGGGGTTATCCTCCAGCGGCACCTTGAGGTTCACCCTTGTGGTAGTTTCATTGATTCTGATCACTCTGATGATCTCACTCACAGAAGGTGGTGCTGACGGAGGACAAAGTGTCTGTATGGTAAGACAGGTTGTGGCGGTAAGTAGGATATGGAGAGATATACTTCATCCCAGGAAAATGAGAATGAGTGATGATGAATCCTGGAACTTTTGTCATGAGTGATGATGATGTAAATTTTGCAGCATGGAAATGAGAAATGATGACTATAGTGACAGGATACTCTGTACTTATCAGAGCTACAGCATAGTAAGACCTGCTATCTATCTATCTATATCTCCAATTCCTGTTCCCACCTGGAGCTCCCTCAAGGGGGTGGCCACAACAATAGTCTCCAAAACCAGTGAACAACAGTGTTGCTTCTTAAACTTTAGTGTTTGATCATTAAGAGGTCACTGGCAGACAGCAACTCCAATGCAGTGTTTGCAGAGGCTTCTACCTAATGTTCCGACTGACTACTACCTAATGCTCCTGTCTAATATTCCGACCTACTACTTCTACATAATGTTTCTACCTAATGCTCCTAGCTAAGTATTCCTAACTAATGCTTCTATCTATTGCTCCTACCATTTTGCCAAAAGGTGAGGCTAGCACAAAGTGTTCACCAAAGGAAAAGCTAGAGATGAGGAGAATGAGCTATGTGAGTTAAATGTTGTCAGATGTTATCTATGACAAGAAGAGACTGAATGTTTGTGGACAAAGTGCCAGTAGTCCACATGTGGGTAAGGCAGAAAGGAAATACAGCTACCTGGGTTAGAAGAGTACAACTTGACAACCACTAAAGTGCTGGCTCACTATGCAGCTGACACTAACCCTTCTGGTACCCAGGTGGGTAGTACTGGTAATGTACCTGCTAATGGACAGCAATGCAATATTGTAAGTGAATGCTTAGAAAGCATGATTAGGCAAACATGCCGTGAATTTTCAAGAACCTTAACAATATCAGGGAAGGTCTATGTTTACTACAATACATAGCCAGCATATCAAAATATTATCATTTTCAAAACAATGACAATAATTGCAATGTGTGAAACTTGGCAAGGAGACAATAACTTACAGAAGGAGGAGTCTATTTGCGTGTTCTCAGCCACCACAGTTGCATCATCTCCTTCTCTCTGCACCAGGATGGTGTAGCTTCCCTCTAGCAAGAGCATAAAGTGAGCCATGCAGCTTAGAGTCTCAGGGTTACATGTCACCAGTGTTTGAGCAAAGGATTCACTGTCCTTGGGTAAAAGTGTTTCAGGCTGGATGGTGACTGTATAGGTCTCCGGGCTGAGACTGGGCCACCAAACTTCTAGTACGTCTTTCATGAGTTGACTTGCTGTTACATTCAGATCTGCCATAAAGTCAGACTTGCAGTATAATAACTCTGATCTAAAATGAAGGAATGAAAAAATAATCTTTATACTTATGTTCAGTTGCTAACAGAGAAATACCTCAGCTACTATCACTTACCTTGGAATGAAATCAGTGTTGATTCTAATACCATGTTGTTGACCCCAAGACCCACCAACAGTACTTGGAAGACTGATGGAAAGGAGATGCCTTCAAACTGACATGGGCTCCAAGGAAGACAATGCTCAGATAGAATCGGAGAGTCACTGACAACCTCCACCTCTACAGAGATTGTGTCACTTGAGTAAGAAGCATGAACTTGTAGTTCTGTGTGTTCACTCAGGGTGAGTCTTGGAGTGTTTACAGCTGGAGATATAAAGTACGGTGATGGTAATAGTCCTATTTTGTTCAATCAGAAATCAATGAAGTGAGGAGGATATACGGAGAATGATTCCTTTAAATTGCCAAACTTATTCTAAAACAAATTACAACAAATCCAGGATACAATAATTAAGCATGAGACATTACCAAATGGGTCATGTCAGTAAAGTATGCTATTACACAGGCCATCTCCACCTTCAGTATGATGGCATCTGCCAAGACCAAAAGCTGTACTGTGTTTCATTCACATGGATTAACATCCTGCTGATAACATCAAGCCACAGGATTGAGCCTTCATCTTGTGAGTTGTGTGTAAACAACATTACTAATGAGGCACCCCCCCTTCACCATATGATGTCTAGACACCCCTCCCCCTTTCCCCATATGATTTCAAGCCATCATGATCAAAATCAGACAGAACTCTTGAAGTGATTACCCTGGAAAGGTGTTACTTGATAGAGCTGGCACTGCAGGACTTGTGTGTTGTTTTCTGAAGCAGCATTGTCTAAGGGGAGGCAGACAGGTACTTGGTCCGGGAGTACTAGGGCCTCTGGCAGGTAGCAGGGACTAACATCTGAGCTGCATGTCCAATCAGGGTTATCAGCAATAATGAGGCTATACTCAGTGCTGGTGGCCACTCTTAATGGTCCTTCAGAGTTGCCAACCCGGGCAAGATTGACATCAAATACTGGAAAATAGTAAATACCTGTATATGTTTGATGTATAAGTAACAAATAACTGAGTAAATGTTAACAAGAGAGTCTTTTGTCTGATAAGATATATTTTTCTGTCTTCTGCTAATCCTTGAACATAAAAATATTTCTGCATATGCCATATGATGAATTTAACATTGAACACAACTGAAACATGCCAAGAAAATAAGTACACTTAGATTTAAGTTGGATAGAAGTATTTACCGAGAGCTGGGAGGAAAAAAGAAATTAGATGCATAAACTGAGCCGGGGTACACAGGAAAGTCTGATAATAGACCTATTGGTCTTTAAAAAGGTTATCTGCTGGAAAACAGGAACTGGAGTACATGGGAAAGCCAGATAATAGAAGACTCAATAGCCTTTGATGAAGTTATCTGCTGAATTCATATAGACAAAGACAGTATAGTAAAGCAGAAAGCTCCTGGTCAGATTATATGCTTTGCAATACATACACAGTATATTGCTAACTGAGATTTTATGTGTTCAAATATTGCACAAAGCCTTTCACTGAAGTGTTACCACAGATAATAATTAATTAGTTAGATGAAAATGTGAAGTTTTAAAGAGTCACTCAAGAACTCTAGATGACTCTATGCACAGAAACAGTTCCTTATAAACCTCATCATGTTTTTCCACTTTCCTGTGAGTTTGGAAACATCTTGGGGAGAAGAATGCTTCTCTGTTTCTTGAGTTTCTTGATGACTTTAGCTCCCAGCTGGCTGCTCTCTCATTTTTTAATGATTCAACAAACCAGAATCAATGATGTTAAGAAAGAAAGAAATATTCTTCCCTCGTTCCCAGTATCTTCAAATCAATTAAGAAAAGGAGAAACAGAACATAATTTACCTTTAGGTGTCACATATGCAGCACCAACAATTCCAATAGATCCATTTCCTCTGTAGCCAATAGCAAGGAATTTGCTACTTTCTCCAGGCTTGAGAATATCTTTGGAGAATTTGAATATATAATTGTCATCTGTGTGATTCACATCCCCTAAATAGTATTCCTCAATGATGGTGGTGGTAGCTGGTATTCCTGGATGTTTTACGAGTCCAGCGGTGATGATGTCCTCTACAACTGCCCTCACCCTTACAATGGTAGCTGTTGCATCATCCTCCACCACCTGCATCATCCTGCTCACTGTTGATGCCTCTGGAAAGTCCTCTGGAAAAATTTTGTGATAGGGGTGTAAGAATACTTCCCCCGTATTCCCTGCGTGTCGTAGAAGGCGACTAAAAGGGGCGGGAGCGGGGGGC
>JAYMFT010282940.1:0-10466 GCA_038088735.1 Panulirus argus | reverse complement strand
GTATGAAAAAAAAAAAAAAAAAAAAAAAAAAATATATATATATATATATATATATATATATATATATATACACACATATAGACACACACATACATACATACGTTCTACAAGAGGGTGAGTTCAGTCCTAAACATTTGGGAAGGCTGGTTGGATTGTTTATATCTGGACTGCCAGAAAGCATTTGAGTTTGTACCGTTTGGGAGGCTGTTTAAGAAGGCAGTGGACAGAAGATTATCGAAGTGACAGAGAACAAAGGATGCGTGTTAGAGAAATCTATTACAAATGGGTCCAGGTTACCCGTGTTCGGTTCTGGGACCATTACTCTTCTTGATCTGTTTAATGAATTACCTAAGGGTATGGAATCCTACCTGCTGACTACGTTTGCTGGTGTTGAGAAAGTCTTGAGGGAAGTGAAAAGCGAGGAGGGTTGCGTTATCATGCAAGGGGACTTAAACAGCCTCCAAAGTTGGTCTGATACACGGGTGATGAAATTCCACCCTAGTAACTGCGTGGTAATGAGGATGGGACGTAGTGAAACAGGGCTTTGGTAACATTATTACGTAAGAGGAAATAAGCTACTCCATTCTGTAAGTGTGAGAAGGATTTTTGAGTCGATAGAGTCACAACTAAGTTATCAGTATAGACATCAAGTAAACGGATAAAGAAATACTTAGCAACCTGCTCATATCCAACTTACGGCCTTAACTAGAATATGTCTCTCAAGTTCGTCACCATACTTACAGAAGCATAAAGAGCTAATAGAGGTTCAGAGGAGGGCAACAAAAATGTACCAGAATTAAGAAAGCAAAGTTATAGGGAAAGGCTGGAGGCTTTAGATTTGCCCACTTTAGAATATGATAGATTGAGGGGTGCCCAGATCACAGTTTTTAAATTCTTAAAACAGACGATGACCCGAACAGTGTCACTGATGAAAACTGAGGATTTTATTTTCAGGAGTGTGCTCTCATTACCACAGAAGAAATGCTCATATCTTTATTGTTTCCTAACAAGGATAGATATTGGATGTTAACCAATGTTGGTGTCAACAAGGATATAGAGTCACTCGTCTTTGATCCCTCGAGGATCTTTGAAATATAAATTATATCTTCGGTTGAAGATCTGATACTAACAGAAATCTTGCCCTTCCACTGGTTACGAATAATACACTTTCGTTTTCTATCATTAACAGACATCCTGCCGTTCCATTTTATTTGCTCCTTCTATCATTTGTTGACACCTTTACCCAAATGAGCTCTCATCTATTCTCATGGCAAATCCCCACCCTCCCCTCCTCCATTTTTCTCGTCTTACATGATTCTTAAAGAGGCCGTTTCTTTTCCTCCTCAGGCGACAAGATGGCAGCAATACAGAGACGAAAGGCGGCAGGAGGAGCCAGCAGCCTCTCCGTGACTTGGCCTTTGCTCTGGTCCCTCATGGCTGCAGCCTTTCTGGGCCTTAGATGATGTGTTTGTCCCTCCACATCTTCCCCCCACTTACATAGCTACGTCCTGGGCCCCAGAGGGTTGCTGATTGTTGACGACCCTTACCAACCCCATCCTGCTGCCCACTAACAAACACCAGCGGCGAGTTCATTGTTGAGGAAGACGCGACCAAATTTGTGGACTCGAGCACCAGAATACCTCAGGAGACTAACTGTTTTTACTGCAAGATCACTTGGAAGTATTACCAATCATTATGTGCGACGTTTGTGCCTGTATCCTACTTTATGACTGATTCTAGATCAGACGTAAAACTGGATTTGATAAAGCAGCTCCTAATATCTCATAATCATGACAGTGTCCCTAAAGCACAGGAACTCTTCCGTAAGTCTGCATTGCGGTTGAAGGTGTGTCTCTTTTCGCTCAGGCCAGTGTTTCAGGCGTAGACACCTTGTGATAAGAGAGAACATCTTTCGGTGGAGCTGGTTAGCAGTGCAGTGCTTCGAGTGGCTATATTTGATCAGGTTGGCAAGTGACACAGAGTGCTAGGAACTCGTTTCGCAGGTCGCCTCCTCAACATTCTGATGCTCAAAGATGTAAGAGAGAGATTCCAAGCATATGAATGTAATGATAAACAGCAGATTCCAGTGCCTAATGGAATGAAATGTGAAGGGAGGAGACAAGAAAAATGACTCCAAAATGAGACCTTCCAAAGAACACGTAACATATGTAAGCTGTAAATATTTCAACAGTTCACTCGCACAAGTGAAATTATCATCTGGTGAGGCATTAATGAAAGGACTGGTGGCGTTCAGTGCTCCGCTTGAAGAATTTTATCGAAATGTTGAACAAGTGGAAAAAAGAAAAATGAGCTTTGAAACCCTGAAAAGACATCCTTTTTTTTTGTGTGGTTTCTGACCATAAGGAAGCTTATGAAGAATCGTAGTCACAGTGACAGGTGGATAAGAGGCTTAATGATCCTTTAAGACAATATCAAACGGTTTTGGAGGGTGAAAAGGTTCTCAGATATGTAAATCCAGCAAGTGAGACGTGTTCTCTCAGTGCGATGATTCGTATTTGCCAGATTGGTTGCCCGTGTGTGCTCAAGACAATAAATACCCATTAACTTATCAAAACTCATTAGCCAGATTTGAGAACGATACTTGTAAATATGTACAAATCAATAGCACCCACTTGTGGGGACATGAAGAAATATCTCAGTGAAGAGACAGTCAGTCAGTGATCCCAGCTGTTGGCGCTGCGACAATTCAGGACGTTCCAGGTCTCCTTCTTGTGGATGAGCTGGAAGATACAGTTTGTTTTAATTTTAGTCCTCTTTTATATTCTTATCATATACACTACAAATGCGGATCGTGGACATGGTCAGTTTTTTTTATATATACATATATATATATAAAACACTTGTGACCCGCGAGACGAAGTGTGGTCACAGGCCTTGTAGCGGACAGGTCAGTGAGTGTTTTATGTTACATGTCACTTGTGTACATGGTGTATAATGTACAACTGTACAGGCAACAGTATGCCAAAGAACATGTCGCTTCATGGCCGAAGAAGCAGCCATGAAAAACTCTTAGAGAGAGTGAATATAATTTTTCTTGTAGAAAAAAAAATACATTTGGAGTTTAATTTGACAACTTTTACTCAATTTCTTCTGTAGGCTTTCATCAGCCTTCCGTAAGAAATTGTTTTTCATTGAATGATATAAAGAACTGTGATTTTCAGGAAGATCACCTCAAGGCGATTTCATTTTCCAATCCTGTTTTATCAGTGATAACAGACTGTTTAGCCGTAAGAAACGCCTTGCAAAGTTGTTAATCTAGTCCAGTGGGGAAATAATAATCTGTACCGCTTTAATACCAGACATACGGTTGGACCTTTAGTATTCCGAAGATATCAAGAAGCTTTGGTGTCCAACTTACACAATGGTTCTCGGTGCGTGACACAGGCCACAAGAATTTCCACTAACGGTCCATGTTTTATAGCACAGAGACAAGAACTCTCACCCCCGGTCCACACCTCATGAAACAGACGCAAGCAGCTCTACCACTGGTCCACGACACAAACACAAAACTGAGCACTGTTCCTCACACCGTAGTACACAGAAGCAGGAGACTCCACCTTTAGTTCCTAATCTATGATGTAGTAACCATCACAGCTTTCATCACGTTATATGAAAGGGACAGATACAAGCACTGCTGATCCCCAGACATAAATTCAACCACAGCTGCTCCAAACCTTAAGACGCAGACATATCCACCGCAATCAGTTTTTTCCCCATCTTATGACATAAAAACAAAGAATAACCATCTTTTATTCAAATTCTGTGACTTAAGATGTAAAACAACAACCGCTGATCCTCTGCTTATATGACGCAGGCACGAGTAACTTTCCCAACGCCCCGTATACAAACTCTCTAAGACAGACAGATGTGATCCTCACTGATCAAAACCTAATAACAAAGGCAATAAACCCCTCTCCGCACCGGAGGTACAAATACCACTACTTCCACAACACCACCACTGGTCCTCTCCCGTAACATAGACACAGGAGCTACCACCACCACTGGTCCTCCCCTCACGCCACAGACACAAGAACAGCAACCACTAATATCCTTATACTACACAAACAGGAAGTACCATCACGCTCAGTGATCGTCTCCATAGATCATAAACACAGGAACTACCACCAGCACTGGTCCCCTCCTCACACCACACACACACAAGACCTGCCACCACCACTGGTCCTCTCCTCACACTTCAGACACAAGAACTACCACCTCAATTTTGCATTTCATAACTTTCACGAAGAACCTCGACAGGTTCATTGTTCTTGACTCTGGTACAAGATTTTTTTTAAACTATGGTCAACATTTTAAGACAAAAGCACTAAAACTATCATAAATAATCTAAACCAAAAGAGACAGAATTAAAGCTGTTGTCAATGGTCTAAACTAAATAATGCGAGCACGAAAACCCAAAATCATCTGCCAGTACTATAATGACACAGGCATGAACTTCAGGATCATCGCTTTAGACCTGACCACACATGCAATAAAAAGAAAAAAAAATGATATCGTAAAACGTGCTCTTTAAATCACAGGTTAAAATTTACAGTTATAATGCGCCCGCAAATGGCATAAACAAAGGGTAACCACCACCACTGGTCCATCCTTATGACACAGAGACACATGAATCACCACCATTGCCACCAACAGTAGTTCATCACACCTTTCATCTCCATCACCACCATCTCCAGTGGTTTAAGCCTTGCATCACTACCAGCACCACACTTTGCTCTGTAAACATATGAACCACCAACACTACCTACACCAGTGGTACACACTGAATGGCACATTCATGTCTGACCCACCACTCCTAGCGGGCGAAAGCAACGTCTTCTATGCTACCATAACTAACGGGAATTCTAAACAACAAGGTGGATGTAATCAGGATGTTCCTCCCAAATTACGTCATGGATCATCCGTTCAGCTTTTTCCATGTATGTCCAACCAATATGGGAAACCTAAAGAAGTGTTTGATAATCAAAAGCAGGATTCATTTTCATTATGAATTTGTAGCAAATGTAAAAGTCCTTCATAGTAACGAATGTGTTTCCCAGTGTTGACGGACCCACTGCCATCAGTTGAGAGACGTGAGCATCAATATATTTTATAAAACATGACCCTTACAGCGAATGGAAAAGATATGAAACATTTCATTTTCATATGTATATGTTCAACATTTTATTCTATTGTAGACAAATTTCTATCCATCACCATGTCAGACAACACTATGAATATGACCCTTCCCTGAAGGAACTGGTTGAGGTGGTCATGACACATAATTCCTGATGCGTTCACTGATCGTGTATATAGAAGAAAAAAATATTGATATTTTCCATAATATATAAATATATATATATCCATATATGAATGAAATACGTTGATGTCAAGAGATCATTTATGTTCATGTTTTAGTCATATCGTCAGCAGTGTCACTCCATATATCCTTTGTCTTTGCGTACACACATCAGGTAGATGACATTGTGGAGAGTGTGCGTGTGTGTGTGTGTATGTGTGTTTTGGACTGTTTCCTATATTTCATTCCACTTTATTACGCATTCCTCAAGGACGGAATTCCAAACATTTCATTAAGTTTCAGCAAAGTCCAGTCCCCTGCCAATCTCAACCGCCCCTCCCCGCCTCCCTTCCCCCGAGACAGAGGCTCATCTTTATTTGGGGTCGTGGCCCAGCCAAAGTTTAAGACTCGGGGAACCCGTCCCCTTTTCCCTCTTCCTCCTTTTCCCCACCAACAGTCGAAAAAAAGACAGTACACTTGCATTCAAGACGGCGTCTATAGATTTCTGTTTCAATCTATTCCAAGTTACATTGCTAGTCATGTGACCTAGTCAAGTTAACTTTGTAACTCCGATGTCTTGATTGTTGCTGATATTTGATTTATGCTAGTGACCTAAGATGACCTTTCTATTTAATATGCTCATACCCCTTCTTACCTGCTCTCTTACCTGTATGTTTTGCATTAAAATATATAATGTAAACTGTCTTTTGTATTCCTCTGTTTTTATCTCCCTCCTAAAAAGTTATGAAATCTAAACAAAGAATGAGACGAAAAGAAACTGACCATTTACAAAGAGAATCCCACACAAATTGTCATTCATATCTGCAACCATGACGTCCAGACAAAAGGAAGAGTTACATGTCTTGACATACAGAATCAGACTTAAGGAGTGACTCCATAATAATAGATACACATAGTTATCATCATAAACTATTCTGATAACTGAACACAGTCTGAGGAGGGAACAGTGTCAGCAAAATGAGACAGAAGTGTGAAAGACCCGCTCACGCCAACACTTACAGATGAGCAAAGAGGAGAATTAGATATTCCAATAGCAACACGTATCGAACTCATGTTTCACCTAAGTTACTCCTTTGGCCACGGCTTCCAGGCGAGGCGTTTCATCTTTCATTTCTGCAGCGTCCGCGATCTCGGTTCTAACCTTCTCTCTGCGGAACACCTCATCTGTCCACTTCCTCCCCTGACGATCTCTCTGAAACCCCAGCTGTCAAAGGCTGCTTCACCCACTAGAGTATCAGATCTTTATCTTTAATCTGGAGCATAGATACCGTTCCAAGGTGGAGTTTGCACCTCCTGTAAAACGAGAAATTCCATTGCACGCCTCGGGGATCTTGAGTCTCCCAACTTTGATACTATTTGCCTCAGAATCTCTCTATACCCTCTATAACTTTGCTCATAAGTTTCACTCATCTATTCACAAGTCCCTCCAGTTATGTACGTATCCGACTATTAAGCTTCCACCATGAAGCATTGCTCATTTCACACCAACGCGTTGAAATCCTCTACGCAGAGGATTTCAACGAGCTTCTAACTGGAGTGATCCTGTCGGAGCCAAGGACCCCTCATTTGTTTTTCCTTCTTAACAGATGATCAAACACCCAACACGAGTTCCCGACCGTCCTGGCAACTTTTTTTTAACCAACTCCACTATTTTTTTTTCTTACGTCTATACCGTCTGTCTACGAATACGCTATTTTTTCTGCATTAGAAATCTCCGACAGCAATTTTTTTCTGTCCATTTTGATTAGGCCCTCCCGAACCTATGTTCCTCCTCGAAATGCCAATTTAGCACTCTAGGAGAGCTCAATAGCTTTCCTTGGGCAGTTTCTTTACTAATTTTCCGTAAGACAGGTATCGACTTCGATGGCTGAGATGCCTCATATTGAGCTGATCGCAAAGGGAGGTTATCTTGACTGGGATGGAGTGTTATTTCCCATCTTCCACTCAATCTGTTTCCTCGATGTCATGGCTAAATCACTCCTGTAATGGTGCCTGTTGTATCAGAACCACAGCTTACGGGGCCATGAAACTCCTTCCCCTGTATTTCACTCAGCTGTCATTTCTGCTCAAAAATCACTTAGAGAGCTGTCCCTCGGAAAGTCAAACTCGCGTTCCTAAAAGGAAAGTCTGCTGATATGGCTTCTTCTGTTGACAGAACTTTCTGCTCCTTAACCATTTACACTGCCAATAACTTCAGTAATTCACCCTCTCCTGACCTCTTCCGATGATGAATCTTTAGCTAACCTTCCAACCGGAAAAAAAAAATTTCTCCAATTCAACTTTGAATGATTCTTGGTGGCGTCATTAGCCCCCATCTCCTCCCGTTATCTACGTCATCTCCTGCACTTTGCTCTTGAAATGACTTCCTAGCGCTCTCCTAGTTCTAGGTGGACAAGGTGTAAGGAACAATTGGCTACCCTCTGATCTTTGTCCAACCTTTTTCGCCTCTGAGAAAAGCTAGTGTTTTCCTTCCTCTTGGAAGCAGACCTTGGTGCGGTTCTTAGCACGGGACACCGCTCTAGCCCCTTCCACTATCGCCCCATTGCTCTTACTTTTGTTACATCTTAAGCATTTGAAACCCTCCTGTACATCTCTTTCTTGATTGCCATAAGTGGTACAACGAGCCAAAAGGTACACAGTTGATTTGCCTCATGGCTGAAAATCCTGCGGACCAAGTGCAGCTAGTGAGGCTATCCAGACAAAGGCTGAGAAGTATGGAATTTCTCCCACGATACTGAAAAGAAGACACAAAAGTTCGCAATCCAGGTAAAGCGGATTAACCACCATAATTCGCCTTTTGCTAAAAACTGGCAGACTAAAATTTTGCGAGACATAACTGAGGAGATTATGCAAGATGTATGCAGACCCATACACATGGAGGAGTTGAGAATATCGGAGAACCGAAATGAAAACATTAAGAGCTGTAGTAGGTGAATCAAGCAACAACAAAAAAATCTCCTAAACGTAAGGGACAACAGACGAGGCGAGAACCACTTGCCATCATCAGGATACCTAAACTGAGTAGAATACAAAGAACAACACTGACGCGATTAACCTGATGATACAAAGCTGGGAAATAAATCTACAAATGAATATGAACGTCTATAATTTTGAAAGTGACATAGACAAAGTGATGGATTGGGCTCTTGGGCGGCAAATGAATTTTCATATCTATAAGTGCAAAGTTTTACATATCGGTAGCAAAAACGAAAAAGCAAGCTATAATATGAAATTTGTTGAACTGCAAAAGGTAAATTAGGAAAAAGTCTTGGGCGTAATAATTTCTTTTGACCTAGAACCAAGTTAGCAGTGCACAAAAGGAGTGGCGAGAGCAAAAAAGTTTCTTGGAATGATACGTAAGATCGTCGATTTCAAGTCCAGAGAAATCACCCTTCCTCTTTACATTTCATTGGTTCGTCTCCATTATGTTCAGTTTTGGTCATCTTATCTAAAGAAAAGACGAAGAGGAGGTAATACAGCATTAAGCTACCATGATGATTCCCGGACTGAGAAATAGATCCTGCGAGAGCAGATAGATTAAACGACTTGAATCTGTTAAGAAAAGAGAAGGCTAAGAGATGATCCAATACAAGTATTCAAAATGATCAAAGACTCTGATAATCTTGATCTCTCAGGTTACTTAAGACTTGATTCATCTGATTTCGCTCGAAGCAATGGATACAAACTCGTGGGCAAAACTATTACTTCGAATGATGCGAAGTATTTTTTTTCATCAGGTTTGTTAGTTAGAGAACGATGTTAATAAAGGAACGATTTGCCAGTTAGATTGATTGGAAGCAGAACTATATAGATAAGTTTTAAGAATAGACTTGATAACCACTTCGCTTCAAGTCCACGACTTACATTATTTCCGCCTATTTATTCACATTGACAATTTGCAGATTATTCTCTGAATTAGCTATATACATTCTTCATAGTTCCCAAAACCATCGCCCCCTCCCCCACCCTATGACTCTCCTCCGCTTCCATGGTTCCATTCGCTGCCAAGGCCCCTCCCAGATATCTAAAACACTTCGCTTCCTCAAATTTCTATCCATTCAAACTCACATCCCAACTAACTTGTCCTTCACCCCTGCTGAACCTAATAACCTTGCTCTTATTCACATTTACTCTCAGCTTTCTCCTTTCACACACTTTTGCAAACTGTCACCAACTTCTGCAGTTTTTCACTCGAATCAGATACCAGCGCTGTATTATCGGCGAACAACAATTGACTCATTTCCCAGGCCCTCTCATCCCTAACAGACTGCATACTTGCCCCTATCTCCAAAACTCTTGCATTTACCTCTCTAACCACCCCATCCAAAAACAAATTTAGCAACCATGGAGACATCACACACCCCTGCCCCAGACCGACCTTCACTGGGAACCACTCACTCTCTTTTTCTACTGGTACACATGCCTTACACCCTTGATAAAACTTCTCACTGCTTCTAGCAGCTTACCTCCCACACCATATATTTCTAAGACCTTCCACAAAGCATCTCTGTAAACCCTATCATATGCCTTCTCCAGATCCATAAATGCCACACACAAATCCATCTTTTCTTCTACTTATTTCTCACATACAGTCTTCAAAGCAAACACCTGATCCACGCATCCTCTACCACTTCTAAAACAATACTGCCTGTCCCCAATCTGATGTTCTGTACATGCCTTCACCCTCTCAAACAATACACTCCCATACAGTTTTCCAGAAATACTCACCAAACTTATACCTCTGTAGTTTGAACGCTCACCTTTATCCGCTTTGACTTTGTACAATGGCACTATACATGCATTTCGCCAATCCTCAGGCATTTCACCATGACCCATGCATACATTACATATTCTTGCCAACCAATCAACTACACCGTCAACCCCTTTCTTAATAAATGTAACTGCAATACATCCAATCCCGCCGCTTTGCTGGATTTCATCTTCTGCAAGGCCTTCACCACTTCCTCTCTCCCCACCAAAACACTCTCACTGACTTTTTCACTCCGCACACCACCCCAACCAATACACCCTACATCTGCGATTCTGTCATGAAACACATTCAACAATCCTTCAAAATACTCAATCCATCTCCTCCTCACTCCATCACTCCCTGTTATCACTTCCCCCC
>JAYMFT010282929.1:0-10466 GCA_038088735.1 Panulirus argus | reverse complement strand
ATAATAATAATAATAATAATAATAATAATAATAATAATGATAACAATAATAATAATAATAATGATAATGATAATAATAATAACAACAACAATAATAATAATAATAATAATAATAATAATAATAATAATAATAATAATGATAATGATAATAATTATGATGATAATAAGAGGAAGAAGAAGAAGAATAAGAAGAATAAGAAGAAGAAGAAGAAGAAGATGAAGAAGAAGAAGAAGAAGACTGATAATATTTCAATATACCTTTATGAATCCATATTTGTAGAAACAACTTTATGCTAAAACTATCAGTGTATTGAGGAAAGGTCAGATGCCGTTATCAGCAACATTACTTCAGTTGATTACCTCGCAGCACTGTGTTGTTACTGTGTTTTATGATCTTCCCTGGAATGTGCTAATCAGAGAGAAGACATATTATTAGCAGCAGCACCCTCATTGTAAGTGGCTACATACAGCATGTATCACTGTTGGTTGGCATTACCTTTCTTGATTGATCGTCCCTTGAGCTTTGTCTTCGGTGGAAGTTTCTTGCGAAGACGAGCTAAATACAGGAGGTTCTTGGTGTTGCGGAAGCTAGGATGGAGGAGTGTAGCTTCCATTTCTGGTTTCCCTCCCAAAATTACAACCCGCGTATCTGGCCAGAGCCATGACTCGGACGTTTTAAGGAACCTGTGAGGAATATCCTTAGTCCATTAAATTGACAAAATAGATCATAGTCAATTTCTCTTGGTATACAGCATAAGGTAATTTCTTAACTATGTTTGCATGCAACTTCTAAGATTATAAAGCGAAAGGAAATTTCTGCATCTATATTATAACATACGACATCGGTTGTATTCCTGAGAGTTTAAGATATGATATCCCAGTGTGAAAATTGGAATATCATATCTTAACATGATGTTGATTCTTTAAACCTAAAAGCAGAATGGTTGAATTATGTTAGGTAAACTCCAGAAGCAACTTACAGAAAAATGAAACTGTCAGTTATCTATATTTCTATTATATATCGTTTTTCTGCAGAACTGAAAATATGTGCAAACAGGACTACCCCGTCAGTAGTTGTAGTACTAAAAGCCATAAGCAGATCAGAAAGTATGGGAATGGGACTTGCCCAACAAAACATACACAAAAGTGAAATACGGATAGAAAAGCAATTCCGAGGGAAATACACAAGTAGCCAATGACTGTAAAGTTTCTTGACTTTGGTGACATGCGTAAGAAGGTTTGAATCCTAATGTGGGAGCGTATATGTGTGTGTGTGTGTGCGTGTCACATCACCTGAAGGCCAGGCTGTCATCGGTCAGGTGGAGGATCAGGGCGCGGCAGGTGTGCCGGGCTTCCCCCCACACTCTTTGAAGGAAGAGGTCCTGTGCTGGCTGGTCCTGAGAAAACAACGACTCCGCCTCCACCACCACACTGCCCACATCATCTGATAACTGCCTGGAAGAAAAATGAAAACTGCAAGGTCCAATACAGTATCATTTAAGTTATCTCGTACTTTCATCACTAGAACATCTCGAGCTGAAATGCAGGGAAATGGTTTAATACGGTCGTCAATGTAGACCAGAGGTATTCTCTTAAGCAAAAATGATTCTTGTTCATTGATTTATTAGGAGTCTATCTCGTAACTAGCATTCTTACTATAGATACTAGTTTACCTGCTGATGAGTTGTAACAACAGAGAATACGGTGCTGTAGCGGCCAGCACCAGGTGACACCCAGCCAAGTACTGTTCTACCACCTGGCCGACTACCACAGCCAAGCGGTGATCACCTTCAGTAACAGTACCAGCTGTCTGGTCAGCTGTGCTGCGCGCCATACAAGCCAGGAATAATAAGGCAAAGGTGGAACATCGTTGCATTCTGAACTGGAAAATAATGGAATTTCTTTCTTAACTCTGGATTATATGGATATAGAGGTGTCTGACGGTGCGATGAAAAATACAGATGGTGAATGATAGACGTGTACTGGTGTAGAATTTTAATATATGGCTAATGATATGGTATGTATGATAACAGTATGTGTAATAAGCAGTGGAAGTTAATGAAGAGGTGTATACGTTACCAACGCATAAAAATAATCTGTCTTCTGGTCAACCTATGTATCTGTAGCGAAATGATGAAAATGCTATGAGACATTCAGGAGTTCAACCTGTACTGAAAAGAACCATATGCTGAAAGGAAGTTTATTCACAAGCTGAAAAGATTACTCAAGAACATAATGCAATTATTCATTATATAGCAAGAAAAACATATAATTCCAGATGCGAAAGTGTAAGAAAATTATAAAAAACACTAGATTATAAGAATGTGATAAGATCCGGAGATAAGATAGCAAACTCGATGGTTAGTAAACTGAAACGGTGTACTCTGCTGTGAAGAGCAAACAGCTAGGATACTTTCCCACACCCCCTGTGTCACGGTTACATCGACAGCAATTATCCTCTTTCATAAGTACGTCATAATTATAGATCTTCAGACTGTGTGTCACTCGCAATGTATCCATATGAATATGGCGATGGGCGCAACTATACACTCGGTCTGGTGATGAAATGGAATTTGCTCTCGAAATATTGTCTTATCGTAAATATGAGAGATTTTACCCTTATTCGCCTCACCAGCCTCCAGATTTATTTCACGCACTCTTATGAGTCAAAATCTATATGTTTAAATGCAAAAGCTTCGTAGCAAAGATTGTAAAGAACATATTCTACTGACGAATCAGTCTGGTACATTCTGGTCCCACTGGGTTAAAAATCTGACTTATTCCAGGAGAGGCCACGACTTTTAGTAGAGCACCAGCGCCCCAAGATTTCGGATTACAACAATTTGACTGGAGGTGGCACCGTTCTCCAGTCACGTGGCCAAGCCAAATAATGACAGCTATTGCACTGTAACAAAAGTTACTCTATTTCAGTACTTGTTGCTGCACGAGCTGCTCTTCGCCATCACCGATACTGAACCACACATGTCACAGCTTTGTGTCCAGCCCAACAACATCTTGCGAGGAGTCGTTCATCTGGGAGTTATCGTCCTAGTTGGGAGCTTACGCCACTCACCGCATGAACATGCATCCTGGTCCGATGTTACACTTCACACAGCATCGCTGATTTTATGTCGCAAACGACGTCACTGTGCTTGGCGTCTCGTTGCATTATGCAAACTCGAACGAGCTGCGCTGCCATCAACGTTCTCAGTGTTTAAGTCGCGATGACGATTTTGTGTCAGAGTCTTGAATCAGGGAGGCTTCATTGGAGTTGCGTTGCTTCCACAGGCGACCGAGAAAATCGTGGACCATGGTTCTAGGGCCCACGTACGATTGGTTCCTCCTTGATGGTAGATTAAGCTTCCGGTCGCCTTTATCAGCTGCCTAATAACGACTGTAGGTAACACGTCGTTAATCGCTTGATTCAAATGTTCCTTCTTCAGCAACAGTTTCTTGCAGGTGATCTAGCAGGAGACTGTATAGCTGACTGGACACTGACCACACATTTCCCATCTTTCGGTAAAATGGTAACCATAAGACTCTTACGTGATCAATCCAGTTGAGTGATATCAAGTTTTAAGAAAGTGGATCTCATTATGTGAATAATTCTGAATATTGAACATCCCATTGTACTAGCCTATAATCAGTACCCCAGTGTGCGAGATTCGTATTGCATATGTTATATTTATATGAATTTGTGACTTCTCTGAACCGGCAGTGGGGGACTGTTTTCCAAACTCGTCGTGTAATGTGTTTGCGTTTGGCCGAGGTTATGATGATAAGTGTGTGTGTTACCTCGTCGGGAACACAGATACCTTTACTTGACATAGGTCCTATCGTTTTTTCTTTTTTTTTACTTTCTGTAAGGAGGTGTATATAGTATAGTGTATTCGTGCATTGTATAATGATATATTTATACGTGTTTAGAGTCTACCAAGATCTGTCCGTGCCAGCACCTTGCGCTGTCATGGTAACTGTGTTTCTGTTTTCTGGCCACTTCAGCTGCGATCCTAAGCAACCCGGTTGATGTTCATGTTTTCTGTTGCCTTAAATGTGTCATACCCGAGTACTTTGTTTCATGATTATTCTAGCAAAAGCCATATCATCACAAACTCCTTCCTCATTAGTAAGAGGCAGAGGATATCTAAACAAATACAGTGGAAGGGTGCGATTATGGAGAGGAGATTCTTTTTTTTTTCTGTATTTGGCAAGAAGAAACTATATAGACGGATAGTGGTAAGAAGGCATCTCTCAGCTATGGATTAACGCTTGTTTAGTATTAACTTCTTGTCCTTCAATTCTCATTGAGTACGCATAAGAGTTTTTCGATGTTTCTCGCATTCACTGTCTTATTCTCCACCTCCAGGGGTCTGTTACTGAAGAAATACTTTCTCATATCCCTCCGTACACTTCCATTTTCAAAACTACCCCGTCTAGCTCTGGTTCTTTCACTAACTTCAGAGAACTGATAAAGTCGTCACAGTCAACTAGCATTCTATGTATGGTTAGCATGTCTCCCCTTATCCTTCTTTTTCTCAAAGTAGGACGCTCGATTGCTTGACTCCTGTCTTTGTAACTCACTGTACAATTCTCTTTGCGCTGTTTTAGACGCTTTGTACTAGTTTGACTTTTCAGTTGAGGAGATCGGAGTGTGATACATTTGGCTTGGGTGGAATGCAAGTCGCATATATCTTCTATGTTTTCAGCGACTAGTTTCAACTGCTGTCTTACATATATGAGCTGCCTCCTTTACAACTCTCATATGACGCGCGCGTCTCATGTCGGGTATAATATCAACTTCTAGGTCCCTTTTACAGTGCAGATCTTTCAACTGGCTTTCCTGGCATGGCATTCATATTGCATTCTCTTGTTACTTTGCATGATTCTTCATAATGTTTACGTCATTTGTCAACATATCCACATCTTGATTCTGTGACGTTTTGTATGGTGGCGCTGAAGAGGATTTTTCCGCTTTTAAACACTGTTGGTGACATTACCCTCTTATTGGCGATATTGGAAAACGTCACAGTGGTTTGTCAAGGGTCGCTGCACACTCTCTCAGTACAAACGGTGGGATCTCGTGTGGTCCACGTAATTTATGTAATTAAGTCTGTTCATAAGCTTCTTTGTATCCACTGGATTCCCTTCAGCAGCGCGTATGGTACCTTTCCCTTTCCTCTAGAAATCTTATGGTAAATACATTATCTTAACTGTTTTATTTAACTCTAAATATGTCCTTAACTGTGTCAATAGCTTTTACTTCTGTGTGCTTTCCTTCAATGATTTTCTTCTCTATCGTCAATTTTTCCCTTTTTAATTTATGAACCGGTTTAAGGGTATTACATTTGACTTATTAACTATTTCTTTCCTACCTCACTTTTTCCTAACTTTTTTGTCCTTGTATAGTGATTCTAAGGACCCTCGCATCTTTCGAATGCAGCCTGGCTGATGAAACTCTTTTATCTGTTCTAAGTGTGTCCCTGTACTCCAATTTTATTATGTACCTCTCACTTAAATATCAGTGTTACTCTGCACACTTCAATTTACACTTGACATTCAAATGATAATTTTGTGAACTTTTGCACTGAATTTCTAATACTCAAGTACGTGTTACTAGTCTCCGCCTAGGAATAACCTTGTCAGGGCCTTCCAATTTCCAATTCATGCGTACAGAATTTAATGATCATGTATGTCAATACACTGCTGAGTTTTCCCCTCCTGGCAGCAGAACTGGATGTGGGATATGAACGGTATCTTCAGCGGTAAATACAGAAAAAAATATCATGTAAGATGTTTGCCTTGACTTCGTTGTCTTGAACTGTCACCGTTTTCCGTAATGGTTAATGACTCTCGTTTCTGAAATAAACTTGTTAATCTATGAGGTTTCTTTATATTTAGCAATATTTGTTCCAGATAACACATATGTGCACTGATACTGTTATCTCCAAGACTTTCATGTGGGTGAATAGAACACTGCTCTTTTACATCCTATGCTTTGCCCTGATAGACGAGAGATATAAGGCTCAACACTACACGCAGCAAAATATGAGCCGCTGTACTTGGCTTTCTCCAATCAAGTGGCGAGAACAAGCGTTCTTAAACAAGTGTTGAGTGTTGATAACTTAAATTCAAATTATATTTTCTATATATGGTAACACAAGTAACTTACTCGAGTTGCAGAGGGAGCAGAGAAATTGTGGTGAAGATACCGAAGGGAATACAATTTCATGCTGATGGGAAAGTTTCGGGATGAAAATGTGTGAGAAATTAACATCACTGTGAATGACCCTTATTTGTGTAACGGTCAGAGAAAATACACTTTTGGGTCCTGCTTTGAAAGATAACGTAAAATAAATAAATAGAAGAAATAATAACAGTAAGAATGTAGGTAAATGTAGACAGAGAACGCCAAAAATGCACAAACCATGTAAGGAAAGGATGTGATGGCAGTGGCAATGAAATGCTTGCATCACCTCCATATGCATTAACCTTTCAATGTCTTATGACGAAAAGTCTTCCATTACACTTTAAGAACAATATCTGTTTGGATAAGCACATGGATAACTCGTAGACAACTCTAACATTTAATGATTAATTTGGTATGTACATTCCGTAAAAAAGGAATTAAAATTATCTTCCTGGACGGGACCGATGAATCTAAAAATGATCAATACGACTCGCGTTGAATCGGTAGGGTTGGTATGCTTGAATGTGAGACAAATTTTTTATGACACCCTCCTATAGTATAGTTACTGTATTTCCATCGAAATATGTGATCAATGTAACATATGACACAACTGATCAACAAAACATGTATCGGTCGAAAAAGAAAGTTATGATTAATCGTTATGATTAATAGTTTGACGTAATAAGTGATGTGCCACAAGGGTCACTCTTGGGACCGGTTTTCTTTTTCATATACATTAATAATTTTGATGATAGAATATATTGAAAGATATAAAAACTTTTCGATAATACAAAGCCGGGAAATAAATCGACAAATGAACTTGAACGTTTACAGCTTCAGATTGATATAAAAAAAACTGATGGACTGGAATCAAAGGTGGCAAATGAATTAAGATATTGATAAACACAAAGTTTTACATATAGGTAGCAGAAAAGAAAAAAAAAATAAGATACGGTACGAATTCTCTTGAACTGCAAAAGGTATATGAGGAAAATGACTTGGCCCTGATGATCTCATGTGACCTAAAACCAAGTAAGCATTGTGCAGAAGGGGTGAAAAGGGCGAACAAGATTTTGCATTCATAGGTTGGGTCTTAGAAGCTGAGTGCAGTGAAATCATCCTTACACTTTAAATTCATTGGTTCGTCCAGATCTTGAATATAGTGTTCAGTTTTGGTCACCCTACCTGATAAAGAAAGAGTGAAGCACCGAGCAACCACGACGATTCCCGGGCTGAGAATCAAACCTTATGAGTGCCGATTAAACGACTTGAATCTATTTAGCATAGAAAAGAAAAGGTTAAAGTGTGTTCTAATACAAGTATTCAAAAGTATCAAAGGCTTTGACAATCATCAACAGCGGTGTCCCTCAAGGTTCTGTCCTGTCCCCTACACTTTTTCTCCTGTTTTCAACGATTTCCTCTCCTCCATGAATAATCCAATGCACTCATACACTGACGACTCAACACGCATTCATCTACATCCCTCAATTCTGCTCCCTCTTTTCTCACTCGATCTGCATCTCGACTTGACACAGCTGCCTCAAAAAAATCATACTTGGACAGAATATCTCAGTGGGGTGCAAAAAACCTAGCTAAGTTTAATGCCTCCAAGACCCAATTTCTACCCATCTCTCTATCGATAACTCCTCACAACTCTCGTCTATCCTTTGACGGTTCTGTAATTCCTCCTCTTGACTCAATGAACATGCTTGGTATTATTATAACATCCCCTCTTTCTTGCAAACTCCACATTAGAGGAATAGCTAAGTCTGCCTCTAAGAAGCTGGGTGTCCTGCATAGATATCGAAACTTTTTTCTTCTGAACAGTTGCTCTGTGCTCTGTTCTAACTCTGCATCCTTACTTGACAGAGCTGAGTTAAAAGCGGTCCGACTTATGAACTGTCCCAGGCTAACATCTAAGCTCAACCTTCTTGCCCTGCGCCACCATCTTGTTTCATTTTCCTACATTTAAAGGTATTTTTTTCGCTTTTGCTCCCGAGAGCTGGCTGCTTGTGTGCCCCCATCGCTAGCTAGACCACGTAATACGCGGCGAGCTGCTGCGTCGCATGATTGCTGTGTGGATATCGGCAACTCCAAGGTGGACCGTTTTGACAAATGCTTCTTTCCCTAAACCTCTAAGCTTTGGATCTCTCTACCTTCTCATATCTTTCTCAATAACTTTGCCCTGGCACATTTCAAAAGATAGGTTTTCCACTTCCTCTAAAATTCTTAGAATACTTTCCCTTGTCTTTTCTTTTTCCCTTTCATAATTCTCTCTTATTTCAATTAAGGCCCTGACTTGATGTGGAATTTTTTCCGTGACTGGAGCCTTCAACATAAGAAAAGAAAAAACTTGATCTGTCAAACTACTTAAGACTTCATTCGTCTGATTTCACTCGTATTTATGGATACAAACATGTGGGCGAAGTATCATTTCCTCAACAGGATTGTTAACATATGAAATAATTTGCTAATTAGAGTGCCTGAAAGGATTATCCTAACTAAAGATACACTTAAGGATAGGCTTGATAAATGTTCTTCTTTTATGTTCACGACTCACATTATTTGCGCCTTCTTAGTCACATTAACAATTTGCAGGTTATTCTCTTTCAATTATCTGTATACCATCTGACTTTCACCACATTAATGTGTGAGTTTCTGCTATCTTTCACTATCACAAAAAGCCTCGAAAGGACCCAATAGTATGGTGCTGTTTGAATCACTTTTTATTCCCTTGTAAAGAAATATGGTTAGCAGTCGACATAGTACAGTATCATGAAAGCAGAGCTATCATTGTGACGCAAACAAATGGGCATTTTACATAATTCTCTCTGTTTTCTTTTTATGTTGAAGGCTCCAGTCACGGACGAAAGTCCACATCAAGTCCGGGCCTTGATTAAAATGTAGAGGATTATGAAACGAAAAGAGAAAGACAAGGGAAAGTACTCACGAAATTTTGAGAAAGTGAAAGACCTGTCTTTTGAAATGTGCCAGGTCACAGTTACTGGGAAAGACATGAGAAGGTAGGCAGTTCCAAAGCTTCGACGTGTAGGGAAAGATGTAGTGATCAAAAAGGCCTACTCTTGAATTGCCGATGGCCACACAGTTATCATGTTACGCAGTAGCTTGCCGAGTATTGCGTGGTCTAGCTAGCGGTGGGAGCATATTGTTTTTGAAAAATAACATTAATGAATTATTCTTTTTTGCCGTGTGTACATGTGTGTACATCATCTCTTTGCAGCTGATCCATGGTGAGTTTATTTCAAATACATATACTGCAACTCCCCCCCCCTCCCAGCAGCCTCTTCTAAGCATAAATACCAGCACCAGAAAAAAAGCTGACGCGAATAACTTACGTAACTTCTTTTCTGACTTTCCTTGGATAAATTACTGCCTCTCATGTAGTGATCTTTCCGTCTCCGCCAAACGTATAGCAGAGGTTATTCTTGCGGGAATGGAAGCCTTTATCCCCTCTTCCTCTAAGATGACTTCTTCATCCAATCCAAATTCGACCGTTCCTATTCTTAAGCCAATCAGACAAGGGATCAGGCATATCGGGCTTGGAAAAACTCTCCTTCCTCTGCCTCCCATTCAGCTTTTATTACTGCCCGTAATCACTGCAAGCACGTTATCCGTGAGGCAAAGCGTTCCTTTATCAAAAGAAAGTGCGAAAACCTATTCTTGTCATCCACGGATAGGTCTTTCTGTTCTTTAGCTAAGGGCACCTCTAACAACTTTTGTCGTTCTACCTTTCCTTCACCTCTCCGTCCTTACGGTGCTGTGGCTGTCTCTACCGTTAACAAAGCAACTCTCTTTGGTTCCCGTTTCTCCTTTAACTCCACCTTGGTTGACTCTAATATTCCTTCACCCCCTGATGCTCCTCTCACTAATCCTATGCCCTTTCCCGTAATTTCTATTCGGACTGTCCGATCAGCGCTTTTTTCTCTAAACACAAGCAAGGCTTATAGTCCTGATGGCATCCATCCCCGTATACTGAAAGAGTGTACTTGCTCGTGTGTTCCGTTTCAGTTCAAAAAACAAAACTTTTCCTTTTCCTTGGGATCATGCATTCATACATCCTCACCTAAGAAGGGTGACCGTTCTGACCCCTCTAATTATAGTGTCATTTCTTTGACATCTACCATTTCCAAACTCTTTGAATCCCTCCTCAATTCCCATATCCTTAAACACCTCGAAAATCATAGTCTTCTCTCTGATCACCAGTATGGCTTTCGTAAGGCGAGATCCACTGGTGATATTCTTTCCTATCTTACTAATGT
>JAYMFT010282918.1:0-10466 GCA_038088735.1 Panulirus argus | reverse complement strand
ATATATTATGTATATATATATATAGCGTTAGTGAGATGGCCTTGGTTAGATCCTCAGTTGCCCGTGCCGTCTCAGCTAACATAAATAGAAAAATTCTAATTTAACCTCCCTGAGTCAATTAGTCAATTATTCCCGTCTCGCCTTTGTGTTTTCGAAAGGAAGTTCATATGTGCTAATTTGTACGAGTTTGGGCTGTCGTTTATACATGTACTTATTACTCGGAAAAACTATATGAGAACATCAATCATTTTAATTTACGCATGGTGATTTGTCTTGATCGTGATAAACCGGTTTTAATTCGTCCTATTAAGGGTATATCGCGATTGAGGATTTGAGTTGATTATAATTGTTACGACTGCAGACTGTTTTCTTTGGTTCCTGGATACAGCTATACCCAATAGCCTTAACTGTAGTTAACTCGTTTACAAAGAAAAGAATATTCAGAAGTTGGCAGATGATAACTTTAGAATAACTTTTTTGGTTTGTTTTACTAATCTAACCTGAGCTAACCCAAAGCTATACATAGTGAAAGTGGATGTGTTTTTTATAATGCTTAAAGCCTGAAAGTTTTTTTTTAGTTGGTTAACTCGTTTTTTTTGAAAAGAAATAAGCAGAAATTGACATGATAACTGAAGAATAATTGTAATAGACTTTTTGATTTGCAAGCTTAATCTGCGCTAACCCAAAGCTATGCATAGTGAGTGTGTTATATTTATCATTATCAAGACCTGCAGATATTATTATTATTATTATTATTATTATGACGCTGACAGCCTTAATGATCCTGACAGTTCCTAGTTCTAAAGCCCAACCTAACGTACCAAATCTCTACCTTTGCAACGGATAAATGGCTACACTTGCCGGATCTGTACAAGCTTAAACAGCGGGCAGTCCCACCTCAAATCAGCGTATCATGCCCCCACTTCGTGAGTTCCACCGTCGTCGGCGTTCCATCATTGCTGGTAGCATGTCTCTAACCAAGGGTTCATCCTCACCAGTCTTCTGAAAACTTATTTCGACCAGGTATCTGTTCTTCCCAAACATCCTATACAAGGTCGATATGTGAGGTTAACTGGGCTTATTCAAATGTATAATCCGGTTTAAAAGCTAGAGACACGTTTTATTCTTAGGGGAATGGTTTGTACGTTCTAAACGACTAAGGGGAAGAACAGAAATAAATAATGATAATGTAGGAACACTTTGTTAAACACGCTGATGAAAATCCCAAGTCAATAAAACATCTAAAACTGAATTGTAGAACTAGAGGGTTAGGTCAGTGTTAAATATCCAGACGTGAGTACTGATTTAAGATTACTTACAATAAGATTTTAAGAGAGTGCGTATACACTTAGGGGTATTTAGGACGAGATTTTGTCAATGGGCAGAGCTTGCGTGTAGCACTCATCACAGGAAAACCTAGGGTTACGAAGAACGAGTTGAGCGAGTAACGTGTTATCAAGTGTATGAGAGAGAGAGAGAGAGAGAGAGAGAGAGTGAGAATTTTAGCCACTGCAGCATCAGATGTGAGATGCAAAGTACATTATGGAAACACTTTCTAGATGGAGAGGGAGGGACAATGAAGTCGTTTCTAGTTTAAAACACAAGAGAATGCTTGTTTTCTCTTGTATCTATACAGATAGTCATTTTGATTATATCGCACGTAGGTTTGACACATAAGTAGGCAGGTGAATGAATAAAAACGAAAGCTCTCTGATAGTCATTTATTGGTTTAATAGAGAGTACATACTTACAAGTACTTACAACGAAAGTTAGGCAGAATGGCAGAGAAGGAAAGAATATTATAGCATTTTTGAGGTTGAAAGATGACGCAACAGCGACAAACGACGACAAAAGGGTGGGAGAGAGAAGAGAAAAGAGTAATAGAAGTTAAACGAAGGAACTGGAAATAGATCAAATGACAGCAGTTAAAAGGCAACTACAAGGTAAATAAATCTTCGTGGTGGTAAACTGTGGGAATTAGGAGTTTTAGGAGCCTCTAGTGCGGAGGGTTATTTGAGATTTGACACATTGGGCAAGGTTTTGTGCGTGTTTTGTACTGCTAGTGTTATTGGGCTATCAGTAACATTAGATTATACCGTCCTAATTACACGAAACAGAATGTCCGTCACGCTTATAACGCTCATTTAAGTATAAGTATACTTAAAATGGTTGAAAGAGATTTTAGGCTTAGCGGTCACTAGTGGCGCATGCGCAGGGCAAGTTTCCACCCAGTTTGCACGTGCTGCCCTCTGCGTCACAACACCAGTATTTGTGAGGTAGTGGTCGAGTGTAGACGTGCGCTATTTGTGCTCCAGTGGAATTTCTTCTTTCTCTCGAAAGGCGGCTGATTGCCTGTGACAGGCACCATGCCGGAGTTCATTAGTGTTAACGACTATATAAGTGAAGTCAAAGATGACATCTCATCGCCCCCAACCAGCAATTTCGTCGCTAAAATGCCGCTGTGTCGGCAGACAGTCAACGAGCTGGAAGAGGTGAGTACACATTTCATGTTATTTGAAATATTTAAGATTAATAGCCAATGTCGTTTATATATCTGTTCGTATAGGCAAACTTCCTAGCGTAAAGTGTCTTCTAGGGGTGAAAATACACCAAGAATCTGTTGTACATTTTAGGGACAGTAACTAGTAGAATCTGCAGGTGGTACCGGTAGTAGCAGCTGCATCTGTCTCGCGTCTCCCATCCCTAGAGTTCATTATCTCGCGACAAGAGCGTCTTAAGGAAGGTCCGACTTGTGATTTTCTCGTATGTATTTCAAGTATTGAATGTGATATAGCTGTTATTCTCCCATAAGATAAAGGGTGGGTGGTGTGTAAACCCAACAGAATTCAGAGTTGCGTTGTGGTTTTGTTAGATTTGTTTGTATATGTGATACGGTGTGAATCTTCACTTTTTCTTGGAGTTCCTGTGCTGAAGCAGTGGAGACGAATTTTCCTTTGTTACATTGACAGGACCCTTATTTCAGTTTGTGAACTATATGCTCATAGAATTGAATCCTGTAATGGTTACTTGGGGATTATTGCATTTTTGGCTTTCAGATTAGGTATATTATTATATTGCAACTCTAGTCCAAAAAGGATTAGTTTTAGGGATGACTGCCATGGTTAACATTTTATTTTGATCCATCGATGACCAAAAGGGTAAAAGGAATGAATGATAGGGCTTTTATAAGGTGTCGTGCCGTGATGGTTGTTCGACACAATGTCGCTTGTTCCCTGCATAAGATTATATCGTCCTGGTGAGCTGGGATACCTTCAGATTGGTGACATTACATGAAGAGCCTTGATTGTATGTTCTGACGTTTTTGTGTTGAGGACTCGTGTACTTACGGCTTGTGAAATGTCAATAGGCTTTGGTTGATATGTATGGCCCAGGTTATTGATGTTTAACGAGATCTGCAGGCATGTTTTGCTTACCTTGGTATATTGATTTATATGAATAGATACACTGGAGAATTGTGATGAAGTACGACAGAGTGTCGCAGTGAACATTTGGAACTTAGGTTTATGCCGCTCTTTATTGTTTTTGCAATACGCATGCGCTGATTCTCCTGACCCATCCAGAGCTAATTCATCCTCATCTCTGGTACGTTGAGTATCGATTTCATCTATCAAAAGACGGAAATATGGTATCAACGACGACTGGTCGTGGAAGGGCTGTCTGCAACGGCCTGCGATTATTAATAGTAGCGCATGCGTACCGGGAGTGACATGACTATAACTGCGAGACACTCCTTACAAGCTAAGAAACATCAACTGCAAATTAAAGAATATGTCCATGTTAAAAATAAACGTTTCGGTCATCTACCAGGTAACCGGGGTTTTGGATGAGGGAAATCACAAAAAGTCGTGATTTTCGATAGAAATAGTGAGAATCGTTCAAGACATCAAAAACAGTTTTCAACTAAACACAGACCTAACAAACCCAACGTAACCCAAGAAACCTAGCCTAAAATTCGCTGGCTGTCCGAAACGGTGATAGTATCTTCAGGTTTATTTATCTATAGTATTTAAAATCAAAGTGTGGAACACGAAAGTTAGGCAAGACCGTATTTTATTCATTTGTCAAGATGGAAGCTGTACAGTATTTTGGCTCGCTGAATTGTTGGACTCAAGGGATCAGTTTGGTCTGATCTTTACAGAAATAGCTTTTGGCAGAGAAATTTTTGCTTGCCTTTCATATTCCAGATATAGTTAGGTCATGGTGACGAAGCCACGTACGAATTGCTGGGAAAGGAGCTGATGTAACGTTTTTATGTTCGATTTCAAGTAAGGGTTTGACACCAGAAAACACGATGAGGGGTTTCTTTTTAAGATTGGGTAAAAACCTGACATAGAGCAAGCCAGATTATATTTAGGTTTTTGGCCTTTTTTATGGAGTAGTTGCGCGGTAGTAAAGTTTAACAGAGAAAGTAAAGTGGAGAAACACGATTATGAAAAGGTGTATAGTGAAGGTTTATCGAAGTGCGTGAATGATGTTTTGCATTGTCTAATGCAGGATCCTTATTTATATGCCCTTTACGTCACATTCGAGGTGGTGCGTGACAGGTAGGTCACTAGGCTAGGCTAAGCAATGATTATTGTGTGTAGTGACGGATGAGTCTTCTTGCTTAGTGTCAGAGCTCAGGTTCCCACTGAACTGCTCCATATTTTGGTTAATACGTAGATCATATATATATATATATATATATATATATATATATATATATATATATATATATATTTATTTATTTATTTATTTATTTATTTATTTATTTTATTAATATATACGTACCGATGTTTAATGGCGCAGTGTTGAACGTATTCTAATTTCATTTCGGGCGGAAATAGGATAATTTTATAGTTTCAGTAGCAAGTGACCTATATAATAGCGTTATTTAATCCTTTTATAATAGCGTTATTTAATCCTTTTCTCCTTCCATTTCCTGTAATTCTGCATGATGACTCAGAGCTGCATAAGTTGCTCTTCAGGGTTAATAATGAATTACATGTTTTTCTAATCATTGCGGTGATGTGAGACATCAGCTTCTAAGGTGAACATTATTGTTTTTTAAGTGGATCTCTGTAACGCCACTGATTACGCCATTTTCAACTGACTAATTCACTCTCGAATAGAATACTGCTGAGTAACGCCATCTTTTTAGAGTGCGCGAAAGCATAGAGCTAAAAAGTGTAAAAGGATCCGCCACACATCCCGACTCCGACAATGTTATGGATATGAACTACTGGCAAGCCTGAAAAGACAGGCAAAACTGTCTGGAACGTCAGACGGGAGTGAGATACCTTGATTTACATTGGGAAAATCCTGGAAGGCATGGCTTCCAACTTACTATGGAAATTAATTCCCCTTTTGGCACGACAGGCATGGGAGGTTCTGTAAAATATCGCCACTGAAGTCAATAGTTATATTAAGTACAGGAGAAAAACATCCGAGGCTCAACACACCTGCTGCCGCCAGCAACGCTACTGACTGTGTAGTGCAAGTTTTTAAGAAAGCTCTGGACAAGTGTTTACAAAATACTACACCAGTCAGGATGTGGTGGTTACGTAGGCCTGCTGGCCGCAGCCAACTACAGCCTAGCAGACCAGTGGAACAGCGCAGCTGCTTTGCGTCAAGGCCGAGCTTTTTGAGGGGTGGACGACCTCATAAGGTTGGTTAATATCCCTGTTGTAACAGTATTATGAGATTGAGTTTATTATCAGCTCCTCCTCTGTTCTCGTTATTTTTAAACCATTACGAAGGTAGGTGTCCCAATTTAAAACTCGCAGATACTTTTTTATTGTGAATCAGCCTAGTTCTTTACCACAGCTTTGTTCTCTTACCGACTTACGTCGATTTCAGTGGCTGCAACTTGGGGTAATCGTATAACCTGATCGCGTGGGCTGTTATTTTCCCCAGGGTTCGTGTGTGTGTGTGTGTGTGTGTGTGTGTTCTCCTTTGACTAAATCTCGTTCATGAGGGCCTGTTATAACCGGTTGTATGCTGCAAGGCTCTTTTTTGTGCGCCCTAGAAGTGACCAAGCTTTCTTGTTGAAGGCCTGATGCACGAGTCTGTTGGCTGCTGCAGTACTCACTCATCTTAAAATGTGCTGTGCAGCCTAGATTGTCCTGCAGCCGTACCGCGAAGGCAGGCACTGTATGTCCATTCTTCTTGACCTAAGGTCTTACCCGGTAGACGTGGCTAACTTTCTGGAGCCCCACAGAATGGGTTCTTAAGGCCAGAAAGTTGAGCTATAGGTGGATGTGTGCTGTGAGAAAACAGAATTATCTTCCATTTGTAGGTTACAGAGACTTGCGTACCCTAATATTTATGGAGTTTTTCCAATTTCCTGTTTCAACTCTGAATTTATATGCATCCTCTGTACCCAGTATGCCATTCAGGCAAGGGAATTTCTTCATATAAATGTCAGATACTAGGCCTTTCAGTACTTTTCATGTACATGTAGTATGGATCCTGCTTAAAACAGTTTGGGCGACCAAACGACCCAATTCAGCAGCCTGGGCTTAGCTGGGGGTAGGGTGTGGGGTGTGTGGAAGACCCCACACCCCCCAAAGATTATTGTGCAGGTAAATATCATCAGGTATAGTGTGACGTATCTTTCTCATATCATGATGCCCGAACCACAGTACAGTTTGAGAGCTCCTAACCTGAATTAAATTGCTTTTAATACCTGCTATGACACTTCACCATCACACGGTGACGTTGTCACCAGCTGCCCACTTAGGTGAGACGGGATGCGGTGAGTAGTGCCATCATTTGCCCGGGCTTTCTTAATTTTAAAATGTCTTTGTACTCGACCTGTCAGCATCGGTGACAGTATCCGACCGGCTTGCCCAGTTCAATGACGCAGTTCCGGCGTGTTTGCATCGGCAGTTTGGTACCTACGTTGGAATTATATCTTCGTTCTGGTAACACATGAGGCATGATTTCCTTTTCTTCCTCCTTTAGCAGAGTGGTACAATTGGTCAAAGTTCTGCGTGCTTTGAGGCGTCTGTGGTCTCTGACATTGCCGCAACGATTCTGGTGTTATCAACGAGAGATGATGGGTAGGTGTACAGTGTCGGCGTCAGACGTAAGAGCGAATAACAGTAGGAAATAAACACATTTACCCTGGCCTTGGTAGGGATAGAGAGAGAGAGAGAGCTTCCAGTTAAATGGAAAATAGGGGTAAGCTAGCTGATTATAGGTAACTGGAAAAGCCTTTTGTTGTTTATTTTTATGGATGAGAAAGAAGGTGACAGGGAGATATTTGTGTGAATGATATCAAGAGAATTCTTTAAAAGGATGAAGGATAATGTGAAATCAATGCCCATGTAGCTCCCAAGGTTAGAGAGGGCAACGGCTCCTGTGTTCGAAATTGACCGGTAGGGGTGGGGTCCCTTTTTTTTTTTTTTTTTTTTAGCAAAAAAAAAGAGGACTTGTATTATCTCAGAATTTGGAGCTCCCTTCATGAACAGCTGTATTCGGAAGGTGGGAGTGATGTATTATGATGTCACTAAGTTCTGTCGTGATTCTTTGTTAAGCCTATCATGAACCGGGAGGTTGTTGGTTCCGGTATCATAACACTGACTGATGAAACTTTTCTTTTTCTCTCCGAATTTATGTATAACCTGGATGAGAACATTTAGATAACTAGAACCATTCGTACTTAAATTTTGTTAGGGCAAATCTTTGTAGGCACAGTTTCTTCCTGTCCTTTGCTGTTCCGGCTCTACCGGACTCCGCCTGCGTGTGGTCACATGGGATTGATGGGTCGTGTTCGTCAGTGGACGAGAAGGATTACAATCATGTCGAGGGACTTCTTGCTTCAAAGGAGTCTTCATCATTTTCCTGCTTCTGATTGCAGCGCAGTCTTGAAGCTGCAGGAAGCCCGTGACAGGGGTCATGGGGTTGTATAATAATAATAATAATAACAATAATAATAATGATGATAATTATAATAGTAATAATAATAATAAGGTTAATAATAATAATCTTGACCTCAGTGCGTCGATTTACGCGGGGTATTTTCCGTATATCACTGTCGCATGTGATGTTTGCCTTGTTACTTAGATCATTGATTTAAATGTATTATAGCAGATATATCCATCTATTATGAACGGGAGTGGAGTTTTAAAGATGATAGATTGTATTAGATGTATATATTCCTTTTACATCCTTAGATCTCTCATTGGTACTTTAATTCTCCAAACTGCTATTGTTAAGAGCGTTTGCCAGCGCTTTGAGTTGTTTGGCAGAACCGGGACAAGTGGTTCATGAGGCGTGAAGACCCGGATGCGTTTCCACGGGAAACACACACACACACACTCTCACTCAAAAAAAGTGTGTTTCAAGGTACGTTTGGCTTTACCGCAGACCTTCCTCACCTAACAATACGTTATCACGTTGCATAGTTATACAAAACTGTGCTGTATGTTACTTGCATTTGCATGGTGGTGATGCGTTTTGGGATGTCTAAGTGTGGGTGTAGTGTGACTTATTCCATGAAAGAAATATTGCAGTTGGCTGGCTGTCTTTCCATTGTCGGAGTTAAGTAACTTCAGGGAATTTACGAGCATCATTCTTAACCTATTTTCTGTGAGCATCAGTGTTAACTCATTTTCTTTGATTAACGCGCAGTGGTTGTTCCCATGTGATATGCCGAGACTTGTAATTTTGGTTCGTTAAACTCTTTTCTTTTTTTTTTTTCCTCATCATGTTCAAGGCGGACCACCTGGTCATTAACAAACCTGGGGTGCACCGGCGCGTGGCTCTTGCCTGACAGACCCCACGCCTCATTGTATGTTGTAATGATGCACCGCCACATTCATTGTTGCAAACGAAGCTGCATGTTTTATTAGAAATTGTGAAGATGAGTTAGCTTAAATAATACTTTCCCCACTACTCCGGCTGTGTTTGTTGAACACATTCTTCAAACCAGTGGTGGTTGTGTTGTATACCTTGTGAAGGTACACGTATAGTCAGCTGCTGTACTTAGTCCTCGACGGAGACGTCTTGTACGGCCGCATAACGGTCTTCGACCTGTAGAATTACCGTTTCGGACGTCCAGCGAAATCCAAGACGTAAAAAGATCACAAAATTCGCTGTAGTCCGAAACGGTAATATTACAAACCTGAGCTAAACTAAACTAACCAAAGCAAACCTGATTAAACCAAACCTAACCAATCCTAACTTCACCAGGACATAAAATCCTAAAAGTTGCTGGATGTCTGAAACCTTAATAATACCAAAAACCTAACCTAACCTAACCTTATAAACCCAAAATTTGCTGGATATATACCCAGTGGCAGTGTGGTATATATACCGTCAGCCGGCGGTTTCTACATTCAAGCTAAATCTTCGGTTTTATCAGTTTTCGATACAGAATTATGCAGGGTGATTTGACTGCCGTATCGATGTGAACCCTGAAAATTTGTGATAATCTTGGGGAAATATTTATACGTACTTCCCGCCCGAGGAGTCCATTTTATCTTTATGATGTTTCTGCAGCCATTAGAAAGCTGGCCAAGTCCACCGGTCGGGGTCACAGGTCATAAAGTGTTGTGATGCTTGCGCGTCTATGGACAGAGAGTGCAGGTCAGTCAAGTAGCAAGTGCTCGGTGTCTTCTTTATGGTCGGTCGTTTCATCGTGGGCATGAAGGGTCTTGGGATATGTTGATACGCTGGTTATATTGTTGTTGTGATGGGTGTTGTCTAGAGCGTAAGTGAGAGTTTTGACTCGTGTGTGTCTGGAGAGTGTGGTTTCTGATGGGTGTATTTCTAGTGGATGGGAGATTAAGCCTTGAGTTAGGAGGGCAGTTTATAGTGTTTATCGGGTTATTTAAGTGCTTGTTTTGTCAGTGTTATGATTTTGGGGGTGATGGGAATCTGTGAGAAGAGGTTACTAAAGTGTGAGGCAAAGGCAAGTCTTTTATTTGTATTTAGGGGTTGGTGGTTAGTTGTAGAGTGGTCTGGATGGAAGAGGTCAAGTGTTCTTGCAGAGAACAGAGCACCGAGCATGTTGAGGTGGGACTGTACTGGGAGGATCTATGTTCCATCAGGAAAGTGTTCTGTGTTTGTGGTTGCTAGGCAGCCGGTGATTGTTCTGAGTGCTCTTTTTTTTTTGTGGTTTGCACCTTTGTTATATCTGTTTACCAATCTATCTACAGATGGCGTTACCGGACTCTGCTTGCTCAAGGTTACACCGCGAGTGAAAAGTCTGCTTTAGCGAGGCCTTCTCATTGGAAACACAGTCTCATCAAAGAACTTTTCACTCCAAGGGAGTCTACATTTCCCTGCTACAGGAAGTAGCGCGGTCTGGGGCTGTAGGAAGCTTTAGAAAGGTCATGGGTAACACCAGGACTCATAGAAGTTGGTCCTGGGTTATAAGAAATAACTCTCTCTCTCTCTCTCTCTCTCTCTCTCTCTCTCTCTCTATATATATATATATATATATATATATATATATA
>JAYMFT010282907.1:0-10466 GCA_038088735.1 Panulirus argus | reverse complement strand
AGCTGCTGCATCACATGATTATAGTGTGGCCATTGGTAACTCAAGGGTGTGCCATTTTGATAACTGCTTCTTTTCCTACACGTTGAAGCTTTGGAACTCTCTACCTTCTCATGTCTTTTTCAATAACTATGACCTGGCTCATTTTAAAAGACATGTCTTTCAGTTTCTCAAAAATTCGTAAACACTTTCCTTGTGATAAGAGCGTGAAAGAACTTGTCATATTTCCAGCTGTTTTAAGTGTATTATGTATTATAGATATATTTTTGATACATGTATTTGTTATTGAATGCAGTACGAGTATAATTTTGAAACATGAGTCACATTAAGAATATTTGAAATTATGATGATAAACACAAACAGTCAATTTTGATTTACAGTTTGTTTGTCCATGCTTGTGGATTTAATATAAACAAATGTGGTGCCTTTTCACATGATTTCCAATAGCTGTCGAGTGTTTAGCTAAGTATTAGATATTTTTTGTTTTAATTGGTGTTTTGATCCTCTCAAAATAAGTAAGTACCCAGCATATATTAAGTTGTGTTAATGACATGAAAAAACACCATGTTTAATGTAAAATTAGATGTCCTAATGTGAAATGAGAATAGATGAACCATGATATTTCAGCTGCTTTTAAGTGATTCATGTATCAAAGATACATTTGTTATGCATTTGATAGTGATTAATGCATTGCAAATGTACTTTTTATGCTTGATTCACTTGAATACTGTTAGAATTATTGTATTAGACACATGGACTGTTAATTGTTTCATGGTTCGTCTGTCCATGCATTTAGATTTAATATAAACACAAATGGTGTCTCCTGACAGATTCATCCACCTGTTGAAATTTTAGCTAAGTATTCTTAATTAACCATAGTGTTTTGAGCCTCCCAAATTGAGTAAGAGTCCAGGATTTACTTAAGTTGTGCCAGTGATATTGAAAATTACCAGTTTTGTCGTAAAGCTGGATATGATTGTGAAATGAAGGTAGATGAACTCTTTTGAAACTATATCTGGTTTTAAGTGTATCTGCCAGTTTTAACATAAAACTGGAAGCGAAAATGTGATGTGAGAGTTAATGAGCTTCTTTCCATTAAGTGCTGTAATTTTCCATAAGATAGTAAACTTTTATGTATTTAAGTAACACACAAATAAGCTTACAGGACCATTAAAGAAAGTATGCATAGAAATATTTAGAGAGTATTGAACAATAAACATGCTCCACAGTGCTCAGATTTTTAACTTACATGTTGGTGCCAGTGCTGTAGAGTTTGCATAATTCCTCTGACCATGCATCCGGATATCATACAAACAAACATGACATCTCTTCACATACCTTTTTCCTGCCAGTTCTGAATTAAATCAAGATGATTTTGTTTGAAATATTTTAACCCTACCAGATGTGTTTGGGTAAGAGTGTAGAGTGTTTCCAAATTGATATTGTTGTTATACAGGTCTGGAGGTGGTAGATACAACTCTGAAAAGTTTTCTTGACATTGTATTCTGTTGTAAGCCACACACCCACCTTTTTGTAGTTTCTTAAGGGGGTTAAATGTTTGGCATATATTTCAGAAAATATGGGGTATATGCTTTTTCTTACCAAGGCAACGGCCATAGTCATGCATTTCATGAGACAAAATCATAACCTATGATAAAAACCTTGAAAAGATATGGAAATGTGCAGATGATTCTTGCTATTTAATGATGCTCTTTTCTTACCCTTAATAGATCAAGAGCAATTATTATTGAATAAGATTTCTTTGATTATTTAAATTTTTAATGCACAAAGAGTAGCTAGATGTTTTTTAGGGGATAGTAAAGTAAGGAGTCGATATAGCCTATGCTGTTCTTTACAGAGGATAGATGCAGATGAAGCTAGGAGACGAACAAACTATTTTGAACGGGAAAATAAACGATTGGATGGACAAGTGAAAGATCTTAGCAAGCAGGTGACCATTTTAGTGTCCCAAGTCGAAGCAGCCAGAGCAGGTCAACCTCCTCCTCCAATTCCAAGTAAGTTTTGAATGGAAGTATCTTAACCAATAACTAATATGCTCCCTTGGGATGAATAGAATCATGGATTGAGAATTTTTTACTACATATCAAGCCTGAATTATAAATTTCAAGATAAGATCATTGTCATAGGTAAAGTTGCCTGTATTCTTATTTGTAAATATGATTATTATGTAACCCCAAGGATGCTTTCTGTAGGGGCACCTTCATATTCATGGTTGCACTACAGTCAGTATCAGGGAAAAGATGGACTCCTTTGGATTAATCAGCTTTTGGTGGGATTATACTCTTGTGATACAAATTTGCCAAAGGTACCTTTTCATTTGCAGGATAACCACAAGCAGGCGGAGTCTAGTACTGCATTATTTGTATGTAGGATATTGTAGAGAAGTTACTACTGTCCAGATATAGGAGTGTTGAAAGTGGTGCATAGAACAGTCTTACATCCTCTCTATTTGGATTGTTGGTCACACTTTGTTTCATTAAAACAAAGTCTCTGGGTTAGGTTTAACCTCTTTTTCAGTTTGTACTCTACAGGTATCCTCCCCATCTTTCCTTCCTATTTCTGACTTTCTCTCCTCCCCAGTATTTTCTCATTATGAATCATATCATTCAAAGTGACATGAAATGAGTAAGAGGAGTGGGGATGAGTTGATGAGTATTTACTTTACTATTTTCTGTTTTTTCCCCCCACTTGTAAGGGAGTAGGGGAGGTAGAGAAGAGGGGTAAGTTGTTTCTTGTCTGCCTTTGGTCCTTTTAAAATTTCATTTAAGGCTAGGTATTGATGAAGATTTTTGTCCTAGCTTGGTACCATGAATTGTAAAATTCAAAGTAATTTAGGATGAAGGAAGTAGGGAATGATGATGGGGGATTAAATATGTGTTCTCTTTACACTTTTTACACCCCCTCCTCCTCAGTTGATGATTGTTATTGCTTGCATAGTGGCAGAGTGCTGTGATGTGATTGTAAGATCATTTCATATTGAGAAGACCTTCACACTGGTCTGCAGGAGGTCATGGAAGCTCACATAGGAAGAGATTGAAGAGGGTTGGAGAAAGAAGTGTTCCTTGGGGAACTCCAGCTTAGAGCTTAAGAATTTTGAAGGTGAATCCTTGGTGAATGAATCTGGATTAGAAGTCAGCAGTGATGTTCACCACCCACTTTTTGTCGTTGCTGTCGAAGGTTGTGTCAAGTGTCTTTTGTGTGAGGATATTTTGGTATGATGTCAAATGTTATGTTGATGTCTATTGCCACAAATGCTGTGCAGGAGGGGAGTTTTGGTTGATAGAAGCCTTCTAGGTTGTGTTTTGTAATGTCTGTGGTGTGAAAGTGCAGTCACTAGTTTACTAAAAGCATGGTGTGTAGGTGAGAGTGGGAGACTTTGCTTGAATCTGTCATGGATTAATTTTTCAGAAAGTTTATTAATTTATTTATTTATTTATTTTTTTTTTTTTTTTTTTTTTTTTTTTTTTTTTGAGAAGTTATATTGGGCAAATATATCATAGCTGCAAGACAGGAAATACAGCATTCAAGACAATCACTAACTGCATAACAACCATAATCACTCAACACATACAGCGAAACAAAGATGCTCCCAATGCAATTCCATCTCAACATCTTCAGTGTTCATTTCTTTGTAACAGCACAAGACCCTCCCCATCCAAACTGCTCTATAGCTAGCCACCAACCCCAAGTAGAAATAAAAAGCTTGTACCTGCCTTACACTTCAGCAGCTTCTACCCAAACCAACAAATGCAACACTGACAAAACACACACACACTGAAATGGCCTGACAGGAACTAAACAAGCACCTTACCAACTCACTCATATACTCCACCCAACCAGACATACACCCATGTGAAACCACACCCCCAAGACATGCTTGAATCTTACTTCTCGTTAATGCTATAGACATCACTCATCTTTACAATGCTACAAACACCATATCATGGCCATGATGTAACTACCCCAGTGAAGACACCAAACACTTGCTGCTCAATTGCCCCTCTCTCTCCTCACATAAATGTGCACACGCCACTACACTTTATGACCTATGGTCCAGTGTGGTGGACATGGCCAACTTCCTAAGTGCTACAGGAGCCCCATAAAAATAGAAGGTGGCTTTAGGTACAGGAATCAAGTGAGTAGAAGATTTGGAGTTGGGTGGTTTGGAGGATTTTAGGATTGGTACTTTGGAAATTTCCAAATGTTAACGATTTTGTTGTGTAACCAGAGGTGGTTGAAGTTACCTGTAAATACATGGATTAAAATTGGGCCTAAGGGTTTAATGTGAAAGTTTGATATGTTACCATGGCCTGTTGGGGGAGAGTTATTCAAGGTTTACATTGAATTGTTTGAAGCAGTGGGATTGAAGGTTGAATGAGCTGGATGGATTTTGTGTTGGTTATTCATTACTTTCCTCTTTGGGGATGTGATTGGTTTGTGGGTGATTTTTGAGTTGTGTTTAATGGGTATGCTCATGTGTCCTGTGGGAAAAGGGATGTAATTTAAATGCTCAAGAAGTGTTGCATGATATTGGTTGGGTAGGTGCACCTGAGTTGGTTCCAATAGTTAGTGTGGTTTATATTAAGATAAGATTCTTTTGATTGCATGTTGTTTTGTGTGAGGCACTGCTTTTGTTTTATGAGGCCTGCAACTTATAGCGAGAAGTTTGGGCTGTATTGCCTTGTACTTGTGGTATATGCTTTTTGCTGGTTCAGTTGGTGATGTTGAGATAGTGTGAAATGGTATGATATTCTTTTTCTTTTCGTACTTGTTTGTCATTTCTCGGGTTAGCAAGTTAACTCCAGGAACAGACAAAGAAAAGGCCTCATTTGCTCACATCCTTTCTTTAGCTCTCATATGTAATGCTCTGAAACCACAGCTGTTTTTTATAGTTTGAAAGTATTTTTTGTTGGCTGTGGGGGTTGGTTGGGTTAGATGTAGAGTTATCTGGCTGGGTAAGTTGTTAGAGGATATGTCATGATCCTTGTTTACAGTGTTGGAATGCAAAAGTTTTTAGGTAGGATATTCAATGTATTTATGGCTCAGGGTGAGGTGCCTATATACTGCCATTATATAAAGGCAACTGAAACAAAAGGGAATGTTCGTATTACAAAGGTATAAGTTTGTTGAGTATCCTTTGTAAGTTGTATGAGAGAGTGGTGATTGGCAGAATGATGGCATGGACAGGGCATCAAATTGTGGAGGAACATTATGGTTTCAGGATTGGTAGAGGATGTATAGATCAGGTGTTTGTTCTGGAGTATGTGTGTGAGAAATACTTAGAGAAATGAGCAATGGAAAGATTTATGTATGACTGTCCACATTTAACATTAGGTCAAAACTAGAATATGTATCTCATGTTTGGTCACTACACTTAAAGAAACACAAAAAATTAGTAGAGATGGTCCAGAGGAGGGCAACAAGGATGGTATGAAATTTAAGAGGGCTGAGTTAAAGGAAAAGGTTAGAGGCCACCATGGAAGGAAGAAAGAGCAAACCGTGACCTGGCCACTATGGCTTTTCAAAATATGCAAGGATAGAACAACCAGATATCCTAACATGAAGTTAAGTAAGAAACTAAATAGAAAAGTCATTTAGAAGTATTTTTATAGTGTAAGAGTAGTGGTTAAATGGAATAAACTGAATTATGAAATTGTGAGTATGGACAACATACAGAAAATAAAAAGATGTACAATTAAGAAAGCTCAAGTGCTGGGACCCCATGAGATTATAACTCCTTCCTTGTACAGTACAAATAGGTAATTACACATGCACTTGCGGTCTGCTTTGGACCAAAATGTAAAGCTCTTCCGACATAAGCTGTTAAGATGGAGTATTTTTAGGATCATCTTGTGTAAAGTATGTTGTTTTTAAAGGATTTTCTATTGAGGTTCCTAATCATGTTTTGATTGGTAGAAATAAGATATTGAAAGAGTTTAATGACTAGTTAAGTTTCATCAAAATGGACGAATTAGTGGTGGGGATAATTATGGTGAAAAGGGAATTGTTCATAGAAGATTTGTTAAAATGGCAAGGACATGGAGAGAGCCTAAATGAGGAAAAAAATAGAAAAAAAATACATGTAAATAGATTGAATTGTACATACACAAATACAGTGCTAAGTTATTGTAGTGTACACTAAGTGAGCATGCTGATGAATGATAGTGTATTTTTATGGTTGTGATATATGGTTTGAACATGAAATATCTGATTTGTTTAGATGCAATATGTATGAAGCATAGATTGAAAATATGAGATTATTTTTAAGAGACTTTAGTAGTTACAGAATCAACAACTTTTAGATCATTAAATTTCTGGAAAGGTAAACAGAATCACTCCGGCATAGAGTATGATATATTGTGCATTTCCTAATAAAAATTTCAGAAGATACTTCTAAGAGCCCAACTGTAGCTGGAGATGTTATATCTCAACGACTTGTAGCCTTCAGAGATATTGCAGAGTTACAGGAACAGAACAACAGTTTACGTGCCTCTCTTAGAGAACTCTCAGATCAGATGGAATCCGCTGAGCATTCTGCCGTGGATGTCAAGACAAAAGAGCTTAAGGTTTGTATCACTGCTGATTATCACAATGGAGAGGTGTGTTTCTTATGCCCATTTGATTTATCAAATACTGTTTCAAAATCCATAATTGCTCCATGCCTTTTTTTTCCAAAAAATTTTCTTCTCTTAATTTGGGATAAGTTTACCCTCCATACTACCTTCGTCTTTCCCAGATTGCCCCATCTAAAATCCTAACTTCCATTTAAATCACTTTGTCAATTTTATGCCCATCAATGCTTACATCGTTTTGTGTATCCTCTGTAAGTCCATTGCATGCTTAAAACAGGATGTGAAATAATGTGGTTGAGAGAGCTGAAGAGGCTGTGGTGAAATGGTTTAAACATATAGAGAGAATGAGTGAGGAGAGCATGACAAAGAGGATATGTGTGTCAGAAGTGGAAGGGGCAAGGTTAAGAGTGAGACCAAATTGGAGATGGAGTGATGAAGTGAAATAGATTTTGAGTGATTGAGGCCAGAACATGCAGGAGGTTGAGAGGCTTGTAAGGGATAGAGTGAATTGGAATGATGTAGTATGCAGGGGTCAATGTTCTGTCAGTGGACTGAACTAGTGTGTGTGAAGGAGGCGGGGGAAACCACGGAAAGGTCTGTGAGGCCTGGTTGTGGATAGGGGGCTGTGGTTTCAGTGCATTACAAGTGACAGCTGGAAAATGATATGAGGAAATGCAGTTTTTCTTCTGTTCCTGGCACTACCTCACTAATGTAAGAACTGCAATCAGGTATGAAAAAAATAATATATATTCCTAAAGTAGGGAGAAAGAATTCTACCTCATTTTCTGTGCTTGTTTTAGAAGGTGACTGAAAGGGGCGGGAGTGGAGGGAATGGAACTCCTCCCCATCTTGTATTTCAGTTTCTAAAATAGATGAAACAGAAGAAGGAGTCTGGTGGTAAGTGCTTACCCTCCTTGAAGGCTGAGATTGTCCTGTTTGAATGTGTGAGGCTGTAACCAAGATGAGAAGAGAGGAGGGATAGGTAGTATGTTCGAGGAAGGAAACCTGGTTGTTCTGGCTGTGAGTGAAATGAAACGTAAGGATAATGGGGAAGGATTCTTTAGAAATAGGTAAAGTAAGGGGTTGGTGAGAAGACAAAAGCTAAGGAAGGAGTAGCACTACTCCTGAAGCAGGAGTTGTAGGAGAGTGTGATAGAGTGTAAGGAAGTAAATTCTAGATTGATGTGGGTAAAACTGAAAGTAGAAGGCAATAGATGGGTGATTATTGGTGCTTATGCTCCTGTACATGAAAAGAAAGATCATAAGAGGCAATCGTTTGTGGAGCAGCTGAGTGAGTGACTGCATCAGCAGTTTTGGTGCATGAGACCAGTTATTAGTGATGGGTGATTTAAGTGTGAAGGTAAGTAATGTGGCAGTTGAGGGTAGAATTGGTTTGCTTGGGGTATTCAGTGGTAGGAATGGAAATGGTGAAGAGCTTGTGGAGTTGTGTGCTGAAAAAAGACTGATGATTGGGATTACCTGGTTTAAAATGAGATATATACACGAGTATACATATGAGAGTAGGAGAGATGGTCAACAGGCATTATTAGATTATGTATTAATTGATAGGCCTGTAAAAGAGAAACTTTTGGAATTAAATGTGCTGAGAGGGGTTTTGGGGGGATGTCTGATCACTATCTTGTGGAGGCGAGGCTGAAGATTTGTAGAGGCTTTCAAAAAAGAGGAAACAGTGTTGGGGAGAAGAGAGTGGCAAAAGAAAGTGAGCTTGGAAAGGAGACTTGTGTGAAGAAATACCACAAGAGACTGAGTGTAGCATGGCTAAAGTGAGGGGTGTGGATGAGGAGTGGGAAGTATTTAGGGAAGCAGTGATGGCATGTGCAAGAGATGCAAGTGGCATGCAAAAGATGGGAGATAGGCAGATTAGAAGGGGTAGTGAGTGGTGAGATGAAGAAGTAAAGTTGCTAGTGAAAGAGAAAAGAGAGGCGTTTGGGCAGTACTTACAGGGAAGGTGTGCAGATGATTAGGAGATGTATGAGAGAAAGCAGCAGGAGGTCAAGAGGAAGGTGCTGGGGTTGAAAAAGAGGGCAAATGAGAGTTTGGGTGAAATAGTATCATTAAACTTTAGGGAAAATAAAGAGATGTTTTGAAAGGAGGTAAATAATGTGCAAAAGACAAGAGAACAAAGGGGAAAATTGGTGAAGGGGGCAAAAGGGGAAGTGATAACAGGTATTGATGAAGTAAGGAGGAGATGGAATGAGTGTTTTGAAGGATTGTTAAATATTTTTATGATAGAGTGGCAGATGTAGGATGTTCTGTTTAGGTTAGTTTGCAAAGTGAGAGAGTCATGGAGAGTGGTTTGGTGAAAAGAGGTGATGAAACCCTTGCAGAAGATGAAATCCGGTGAGGCAGTGGGAGTGGATGGTATTACAGTTGAATTTATTAAGAAAGGGGATGACTGGGTTGTTGTTTGGCTGATAAAGATTTTCAGTGTATGTATGGATTATGGTGAAATGCCTGAAGATTGGTGTAATGCATGTATAATGCCATTGTATAAAGGCAAATAGGATAAAGGTGAGTGTTCAAACTACAGAGGTATAAGTTTTTTGAGAGTACCTGGTAAGTTGTATGGGAGGTTATTGATTGAAAGGGTGAAGGCATTTACAGAGCATCAGATTGGGTAGGAGCAGTGTGGTTTTAGAAGTGGTCGAGGGTATGTGGATCAGGTGTTTGCTGTGAGAAAGCATACAATAGGGTTGATAGACATGCTTTGTGGAAGGTCATAAGAATATATGTTGTGGGAGGTAAGCTGCTAGAAGCAGTAGGAAGTTTTTATTAAGGGTATACGGCATTTGTATAAGTAGAAAGAGAGGAGACTGAATGGTTCTCAGTGAAGGTTGGTCTGTGGCAGGGGTGTGTGATGTCCCCATGGTTGTTTGATTTATTTTTGGTTGAGGTGGTAAGGGAGGTGAATGCAAGAATCATGGAGAGAGGGGTGAGGAAGCAGACTGTTGGGGATGTGAGGGCTTAGGAAGTGAGTCAGTTGTTGTTTGCCACTGATACATCACTTGTGGCTGACTCAAGTGAGAACCTGCAGTAGTTGGTGACTGAGTTTGGAAGAGTGTGTGAAAGAAAGTTGAAAGTGAATGTAAATAAGAACAAGGTTATTGGGTTCAGCAAGTTTGAGGGACAAGTTAGTTGGATGTAAGTCTGAATGGAGAAAGATTGGAGGAAGTGAAGTGTTTTAGACATCTGGAAGTGAGCTTAGCAGCGAATGGAACTACGGAAGTGGAAGTGAGTCATAGGGTGGGGGAGTGGGCAAAGGTCCTGGGAGCACTGAAGAATATGTGGAAAGAGAAAATGTTATCTCAGAGGGCAAAAACGGGTATGTTTGAAGGAGTAGTTGTTCCAATAATATTATTTGGTTATGAGGCATAAGATAGAGATAGGGTTGTGTGGAGGAGGGTGGATGTGTTGGAAATGAAATGTTTGAGGACAGCATGTGGTGTAAGGTTGTTTGATCAAGTAAGCAATGAAATGGTAAGGGAGATGTGTGGTAATAAAAAGTGTGTTTGAGAAAGTGGAAAAGGGTGTGTTGAAATGGTTTGGACATATGAAGAGAATGAGTGAGGAAGGGTTGACAAAGATTTCCCCCCCCCGCTCTAGTCACGGACAAAAGTCCACATCAAGGCTGGGCCCCAATTGAAACATAGAGAGAACTGAGAAAGGGGGAAAAACAGACAGGGAAAGTATTTACATATTTTTAAGAAAGTGAAAGACCTGTCTCTTGAAATGAGTTATTGGGAAAGACATGAGAAGGTAGAGAGTTCCAGAGTTTTGATGTGTAGGGAAAGAAGCAGTTATCAAAACGGCACACCCTTGAGTTGCCGATGGCCACACAATGATCATGTGACGCAGC
>JAYMFT010282896.1:0-10466 GCA_038088735.1 Panulirus argus | reverse complement strand
GAGTTGCCGATGGCCACACAATAATCATGTGACGCAGCAGCTTGCCGAGTATTCCGTGGTCTAGCTAGTGGTGGGAGTACAAAAGCAGCCAGCTCTCGGGAGCAAACACCAAAGTGAAACCTAAAGAAGAGGGAAAATGAACCAACTTTGCGGCGCATGGCAAGCGGGTCATGATTTGAAGTTAATCTAGGAGAGTTTATTAGTCGGACCGCTTTCGACTCAACTCGGTCAAGTTTGGATGCAGAGCTAGAACCACCCCAAATGTGACAGCAGTACTCCATACAAGGACGAATCAATCCTTTGTATAAACGGCGAAACTGTTCAGAAGAAAAGAAATTTCGACATCTAAACAGAACTCCCAGTTTCTTAGAATTTCAAGACAGAATGGATGTTACAGTAATACCAAGTATGTTCACTGTCAAGAGGTGGAATTACGGAACTATTAAAGGATAGAGGAAAGTAGTAAGGAATTTTTGATAGAGAGATGGGTAGAAATTGAGTCTTGGAGGCATTAAACTTAAACAGATTTCGTCTACCTCACTGAGATATCCTGCCTAAGTCTGAGTTTATTGACAAAGTTGTGTCAAGACGAGATGCAGATCGAGTGAGAGAAGGGAGAGCAGAATTGAAGGATGGGGATGGATGCAGTGTTGCGTCGTCAGTGTATGAGTGCACTGGATTATTTGTGCAGGAGAGGAAATAGTTGATAAAAAGAAAAAGTGTAAGAAACAAGACAGAAACCTGAGGTACACCGCTGTTGATGGTGAAATAAGGAGAGGCTGATCCATCAACAACCACGGAGTTAGATCGGCCGGAGAGGAAGCTAAATATGGGGGAGCAAAGTGAGGGAGGGAAGCCAGAAGAGGGGAGCTTAGAGATGAGACCCTGGTACCACAACCTGTCAAAAGCTTTGGATATGTCAGGTTTGATGACCAGACATTAGTAAAATCGGAAAGAATATCACCGGTGGATCTCGCTTTATGGAAGCCATACTGGTGATCAGATAAAAGACAGTGAGATTCAAGATGTCTGAGGATATGGGAGTTGAGGAGGGATTCAAAGACTTTGGAAATAGTAGATGTCAAAACAACAGGACGATAGTTAGAGGGATCAGAACGGTCACCTTTCTTAGGGATGGGATGTACAAACCCATACGTCCAAGAAGAAAAGGTTCTGGCTTTTAAAAAACGGAACAAACGAGCGAGTAAAGGTGCAAAATCAGAGGCACTTTCTCTCAATACATTGAATTGGATAACATGAGAATCATAGGCCTTGCTTGTGTCCAGAGAAAGAAGCGCTTTTCGGACAGTTCGTAGAGAGATTAAGGGAAGAGGCATAGGATTAGTAAAAGGAGCATCAGGGGATGAGGGAACGTTAGAGTCATCCAGGGTAGAGTTAGAAGAGAAGCGAAAACCAAAGATAAGTGCTTTTTCTACTGGAGAGACGCCTATAGTACCATCAGAGCGGAAAGTGAAGGAAAGGTAGAGCGACGGAAGAAGTTAGCGATGCCCTTAGCTAAAAACGAGAAAGACCTAACAGTGGATGACGAGGAAAGGTTATCTCCCTTCCTTTGAATAAAGGAACGCTTCGCCTCACGGATAACTCGCTTGCAGCGATTACTGGCAGTGATAAAAGCTAAATGGGAGCCAGACGTAGGAAAGTTTTTCTACGCCCGATATGCCTGATCCCTTGCCTGAATGGGCTCAGAACAGGAACGGTTGAACCATGGATTGGAAGAAGAGGTCGTCTTGGAGGAAGAGGGAATAAATGCTTCCATTCCGGCAACGATAACCTCTATATGCATTTGGAGGAGACAAAAGCATCATGAGACAGAAATACAGCCAAGGAAAATTAGAAAAGAACTTTCGTAAGTTATTCCAGTCAGCTTTGTTGAGCTGGTAATATTTACGAGTAGAAGTAGCTGTTGGAGGGGAAGGTGCTGTTAAAACAGATATATTCATGAAAGCTTGGTCAGATGAACCAACTGAGGACGAGACCATGTACTTGCAAAGCGAAGGATTAGAGGTGAAAAATAGATCCATAATATTAAGAGAGTGGTCACACTGGTCAGGAATATGGGTAGGGTGGAAGATAATTTGCTCTAGATCATTAAGAATAGAGAACGTGAGGACTTCAATCCCCCTACCATCCGTATAAGAGGAATTCAACCTTTCCCTATGGTGAACGCTAAAATCCCTTAAGTAGAGGATCTCGGCTTGGGGGTGAGAGGATGCCAGATTCTCATGGCAGGAGTTTAGATATAGAATTTGTAGAACTGGGAGAGTAGTAGGGGATACAAAGGAATAATATAATTGTTAGGAGACAGACCTTGAGCCAGATAACATCAAAGTCTGGGGACTCAAGGTCCTCAAGGCGTGCAACAGGGGTGATGATGTTGGAATAAGCACAGACACCACCTTTAAACCGAAATCGTGAGTAGAGACTGTATTTGGATATCAAAAAGAAGCTAACGAGAACATCATTAGACAACTGAGTCTCTGAGAGAAGTAAAATATTAGACAGATGGTGTTCAACAGAGGAAAGGTTACTATAAAGACCACGATTATTGGTATAGTGAATAAAACAAGAGAAAGGTCTATTAAAGAGGAAAAGGTCATGGCGGGGTCGGTCTGGGCCCTCCCTCTCCCAGACAGAAGGGTCAGGCGAAAACCCAGAGATTCTTAGCACCCCATGATGCTGGGGACTTAGGGCCATAGGTTTGTTAGTATAACTAGTTATTCCTCAACGGAAGAAAAAGGTATTACGTTACTGCATAAGGATCATATACACAGCATTAAGGTAAAAAATGACTAGGTACTGGAAAATAAGCAGAGGCTGCTCCTTTCAGTACTCTACCTTGGCTACAGACCCTGGCAAAGACACCCCCCGGGGCTAGCCTCTAATGTTCCCAACCCTGAACATCCTTCCACAAGACTGACCGAGTAGGCTTTGTAGCTATACCTTCGGTCATCAAAGTTTATGGTCACTCCTGAAAAAAAAAAAATAAATAAAAATAAGATCAGTAACTAGAAATTGAGTCATATGCTCACAGTAGTTCTATTTTCGGACTGTGCAACTATAGCCTCATATTAGGCTAGTTGATACACCATCTCCTTAGACACATCCTATTTACACCTTATCTAAACTTGTGAATATCTGGTGAAGTCTTCAAGGGTCTTCTAACCCTACTGTTTTAGCTGGGTCCAGGTTGCTGCGTTGGTTCGTTGATTGACCAAACTGTTGGAAGCCACAGCCTGGCTGGTCTAGTACACTTTGTGAATACTCGTTCAGGTCACTTTTAAACTTCTGCACTGTGCATAAAAGGGTTAGGGTTTTCTTAAAGTATCCACATTCAGGTCTCACATATATAATACAATTGGAACTAACATTCATAAAATTCATTAATTCTACCATATCACAAATTGGTTGCAGGATATGCTGTGAGAGCAAGGGGGTCGATTACAGTATAGAGAGACGTCCACATATTTGACAGACCCACCGTTGCTGTGAATTATGATGTCAAGGTAAATGGAGATCTCTAAGACATTACATCCTCACACAATGCTCAGACAGGCTGATGAAAGCCATTCCCTCAGGATCTCTTTGCATGGATTCTAGTTTTCGTTCAGAGAGTTTTGTGATCCTTGCGACCATCATCGTCGCATCGTCAACCAGCATCAGGGAGCTTCTGTAGCAACAAGAGAGTTTCCTTCGTCACCAGCGATGTCCAGATCAGTGTGTGCTTTACAGCTGACTGATGCGCAGCACAGAACAGAATGTACCATTCAACTTAAATCCATTCCACACGGCTAATGGTACTGGTGTAAAGACACGATTCAGCCTTAATCCTCAGGTAACCATGATGAAGTTAGGTACATCTCCACCGCACCAAACAGAATTCTGATCTTGTCTCGGGGTGTTTGACACCGCTCCTGTTATCTAGGTATTGGTCAGTTCCGTCTGCCATCTCCCTCTCTCTCTTCCAGTCTCGCATCATATTCTCCCATATAATCTGACACCTTCTGTAACACCACTTGAAGTAATAGATGAAGTTCCTGTGTCACCTGCTGTTAGAGGTCTGTGTCATATACTGATGAAGATCTGTGTCGTCTCCTGGTGAAGGTCTGTGTCATCTACTAGTGGAGGTCTTTCATCTACTGGTGAAGGTGTGTGTCTTCTACTGGTGGAGTACTGTGTAGTCTACTGGTGGAGGTCTGTGTCATCTACTGGTGGAGGTCTGTGTCATCTACTGGTGGAGGTCTGTGTCATCTACTGGTGGAGGTCTGTGTCGTCTACAGGTGGAGGTGTCACCATAAACACTACCCATTAATCAGTCAAAAACAAACTTCTGAAATAAACTGATTTCCCTTTTCAGCTTTGTGAAAATGAAAGTTAAGGAAGGAGCATACAGTCGTTTAGACACGATCTCTCATACCTGACGATTAAGAAGTTGTGTGTTATAGAGCTACTCCTGTAGTGGTCCATCCACTTGCTCCTCATCTCTTAGAAAGACCATTGTAAAATACTGACTTATCCTTGTGGGAATATTCCTTAGGCAAACAGGATGCAGTCTTCCTCATGTCATCCTTCACGCCCTACGGTAAGGGGTGGGACAATAAGGAGTATTGGGCAACAGCTTCATCTGTCACTCACCACCCTCAATTACTGCTGGGGAAATTTTGATGAAAGCTAAAGGGAGGATTTCTATAATCGGAGGACAGATTCACCCTGTTATAAACGACAGATTACGTAACTGCATAAATCTAAGTGAGGCCTCAGGGGCTTAAAAAAATATATATACATATCTTTTATGATAACCTTCTTGAACCACTGAAGGCTCAGCTGTTATATTCAATTAACATCTTCCTACCCTCCTCTCGTTCATCAGCAAAGACTCTTCTCCATCTCAGTTCATCAGGTTATACATCAACGGCAAATAGATGGCGTTCCAGTACCAGTCCACATATTGGATTATCTCAGAGTCTTACATACATATTTACTAATCTTTGTCACTTCACTACTTATACAGCACTGTATTTGTAATTACATTTCATAATATGGTGTACACATCAAGCATATAATGAACCATCTGACTGCCATGTGGCAACCGAAATACTAAAACATCGACGAGGAAATTGTTTCTGGAAAGCATTACATCATTTCCAGACACCGTTTAACAAGTTTTCTGCGTCATGTCTTGCTATAACCTCTGGGTCCTCTCTCTTATATCGTTCGGAGAACCGTTCGCTGTCGACAGTATCTATGTGACTTAAAAACATGAGGGCCGAAGGTTAAGGCTCCACCTTATTCTTTCGTTTTGAATGGTTGACATCTTTATATTCTTTAACTTCTCCCTTCAACTAAGTTCCCGTGTTTTAGGCACCATCTCTGTTGCCTTCCTCTCGACCTCTTCTATCAGATCTTGATGTTTCTTCAAGTAATATGATGGCATGACCAAACCTGAGATGTATTTTCTCATAAGGGCAAAATAAAAGTTCTAAAATAAATGGCTGAACATGTCTTCATCCATGTACTTAAAATCAAAAAGAATATTTGCAACTTTAACAGTTCCCCTGACGTGGTTTTCTGGGAATAGGTCGGGTACAATGTCCATCCTCGAGTCCTTTTTAGACACAAATTCGTGTAGTACGTTTACTGAGAGATTACAGGCATCCGGAGGCCTTTCTCTGAGCCCCATCTTAAAGACTTTGCAACTGCTTGAGCTGAACTTCATAAATCATGTATCGAACCATCTCTGGAGCTTATTCAGATTCCTTTATAATCTGATGCAACCCTTGTCATTCCTACTTCTCTCAAGACGCTACCATTCCCCGAAAACATACTCAGGTAAGAACACAGCTCCGGGGCAAGCCAGTGGTACTGCCAACCCTCTAACATAAGGCTTCTCAAACATGCGTTTTCTGTTCCCTCCCACCCAGACAGTTTTCGCGCTGACGGAGGAGTCGCCCACTTTATACCTGCCTGACAATCCAGCTGCCTTCTGACATTCAACAAACTATCATCTGGTCTTTGCCTGGTATAGTCCCTGATGCTTAGAGGGCCCGTCACCCAGTCCTCTAACTTCTGGTTGTCCAAGAACATACAGTCCATCCATGTACCTTTTTTTCGTTTAAAACACATCTCCCTCATTCAAACAAGTTTAAAATATTTGTTTAGCATGATGACTCTTTCTGAATCCATCTTACGTCTCATTTAGGAAGTTTCTCCCATGCAAATAGTCAATTCATTTCATTTTATTTCCTATTATCTTTTCCAGTGCTTAACGGATCATGCTCATCAGAAATATTGATCTGTAATTCGGAGCAATTTCCTGGGCTCTTTCTTTTCTTAATGGCAGGCAAGGCATTTGCCCTCTTCCTCTGCCTTAGCTGGCACTACGATCCCAACGAAACTGGAACATTTCACTCGACCTGCCAAGTGTTATCTCTCATTCCTTGTGCACATATGGATCAAGGCCCTTCAATAGCCATCAGAGGTCTTTTTAAACAATCCCAAGTTTTCTAAGGTCTCCTAAACCTCCCATCTCGTTGATGTTGCACTTCGCTGTTTCCTTCCCAGAGAAATACTTTAGTTCTCCGTAGTTTCCACAAGTGCACACTATCCCTGGGCCTGGTTTCATCTCTGATCTCTTTATGTCCTCACTAACCACGCGCTGAGAGATTCAAGAACTACATGATCACTTCCTCAAGTGGTGTAGCATAAATGGTATTTTTCATTCCCATGTTATTATGCGTAATGATAAGATCTAACTTTGTGTATCAGTCCCACTTACTCCAGGTGTGCTCTGTGACATACTGATACAAGATGCTTTCCTGTGCACACTCAGAATTTGTGCCTCCATGACTCTCTATCTCCATGAGAATCTGAATATTTCCAAGATAATTCGATAATTCTCTCATGCTAAATAAAACTATTTTTAGAACTCTACCATTTCTGAGATATTTGTGTCCTCTTGTCATCGACATCAGCCTGAATGTGCCGTCACTATCTTCTTTAGACAGTTACTCTGGGTTCACTAAAATTCTTTGGATTATATACTGCAAATCATCTACTCTGTTACTGAATTTTTCCTCTGTAGTTACTTTCCCCTTTGTGTACTGTTCAAATGGATCATCCACCGGTATTTCCTCAAAACATTTAGTCGTCTCTTACTAAGAAGAACCCACTTCTTCGTGTTTTGTCCCCTTCTTTGTTGTTCTAAAAATCCTCACAAAAAGATTTGGTTAAATTTTACCTCTGTGATAAGTTTGGTCTCTATCATTCCAACAATATCTGGTCTAGTTCCCTACAAATGGGTCTTTAAATTTCGACTCTCCCATTTACTACCAATCTATCAGTATTCAAACGTATTACCTCCAGTTCTACTCTGTTTATGGTTAATATACCGGGCGTCTGTGCTGGTAACGGTGGGTACATCTGGCCACTGCGTAGGTGGTGACGCTGATGTGCTCTCAAGCCTCTTTTGATGACCCCTGTTATTTGCCTACTGACTTCAGTTTTCATTTCCCTCTCGCCCTCTTGTTGGTCTATCTCTTCTGATGAAAACAACCGTGAATACTTCACTGCTAGTAAGTTCTCTCCACCTGTTTAAGTGACTCCTGGCTACACGTGCCCACTTGGAAAGAAATCTTTACTTATCGTCCCCACTGCGTCTTTATCCATATCTCCCTATTCTGTTTCTACCGTCTCAGAAACTGCGCTGGCTATGTCTATGGTCCTTAGTAGTTTTCTAATCCGTATCTCTTCCCTTTCCATCCTCCCTACCCTTGCTGGAAGATGGTCTTCTTCCAGTCCAAAAAATTATCACCGGTTTACATCTGCTTACCTCCCGCTTCACGGGACTCTTCCAGTTTTGGTTCAGCCCACTCGCTGGCTAATTCCAGCGCAACCAATTCGTCCTCCTTCAGGTTTCTGGTTCTTTCAAAAACTTTCCAGTTTTCACTCTCGTGTATTGATCTTAAGCAATCTGTGCTTTACAAAACTACGTGTCAGACATTCTATCCATTTCCCTGATAGTTCTGCCTCCAGTGGAGTATGCTGCTCTATCTCTCTCTCTCTCTGTGGCGCCACTTAGCAAATTAGTGTGTCCTTCTGTTTCTTTGTCCCCCAGATCTTTGCTCCTCTGCACCAGTCACTCGCTCACTGCCTAGAGCCCTTCTGCTTCAGCTCATGAATTACAGCGTCATCTCTGTCCTCTATTTCCATTCAACAGCTTCTGATCTCATGAACTCCCAGAGAAGACCTCCTTGACCCCTCTCTGTGATCCCTGGCATTCCATGCGCCCTCTTTACTCTGGCTATTTCCCTTTCGGCTCCTACGATCACTTTCATTTCGGGGACGCGCTCCTTGAGCATCAGTCTCCTAATTTTCTCACATAATTACCGAAACTTTTCACGTTCATTAAGTGTATTCCTTCGGCGCCTTATTTCTTCATGTACTTGCTGAAGATGTTCAGGTTCTTCGATCACATTCCTTAGTTTCCTAGTTTTCTGAAACATGCTGAAACTTATCATGTTCTCACATTACATTACCCTGTCTCCTACTATCATTACGCACGTGTTGACTATCTTTTTTTCGCTCGAGGTCAGGTCACGGACAGAAGTCCACATCCAGGCCGGGCTTTCATCAAAATATAGAGAGGATTATGAAAGGGAAAACGAAGAGACATGAGAAAGTATTTATGAATTTGGGAGAAAGTGGCATATCTTTTAACTGTATTCATCAGTTTCCAAATGGCTTCATACATTTATCATTTTTCATCTTTTCTAATATTGCCAGAAACCTCTCCAATACAAGAGTCAGAGGTGCTTCATCCCTAAAAATCTTCACCAATCGTTACTCCTGGGGTTGTAAAACCCTTCAAATCCCCTTCATCTAGCTTTCCTCTGGCTTATCTGATGGCAGCTTCCCGCTCAATCTCCGTGCTTAACCCCACTAGCTCGATTCTGTACAACAGCAACCATTTCTGTTTTCAATTTCGGTGTAACTGTGATCATAACTTCCACATAAAGTTAAATCCAGCAAAAGTTTATTCAGTCAGTCTTCAAAATGTTCACAGCCGAGCTCGTGTGCCGTTGATGGTATTTTGATCAGGAGTTTAGACCGAATTCCGGCCGACGACGCCGGTAGAAGACTCAGTTTCCTCTTAATTGTAGTATGGAACAGTATTCTTCTTTGCTGTAATCTTCTTTAATTTTTTCCCCATAAGCTGCTCATCACCCTAACTTCTAGGGTTTATCTTTATATCTTTTAAACAGAATACTATGGCACATCTCATAACTTCCACTGGCTGTAAACAATCCGTCCTCTCACTTCATGTTCTTGATCTCTGTAAATGACGTGCCTGAAGGTACGGGTGGACTCCTCCCTGAATGTGCTGGCAGATGATGCAGAGGTCATGCGGAAGTGAAAATCAAGGAGGATTGCATCAACTTACAAAGAGACTTAGACATACTACAAAGTTGGTGTGATACGTGGTTGATGAAATTCAACCCGAGATAATGTGAGGGAATAAGGATGGGACAGAGTGAAAAACGGCTTAGAATATGATTATCAACCAGCAGGAAATAAAAAGCTTCAGTATTCTATGCATGAGAAGGACGTGGTGGTCGACAGCATCCCTAAACTGTCAACAGAGTCCCATATTTGGGAAAAAAGTGTCTTCTGTTAAATATCAGAATAGCGTTCCACGATTACATCATAAATTGAGTCAAAACAAGAATATGCTTCTTAAGTTTGGTCACCACACCTAAAGAAGTATAAAGAGCTAACAGAGAAAAACCAGAGGAATGCTGCAAAGATGAAACCAGAATTAGCAGAGCTAAGTTACAGGGAAAGGCTAAAGGTTCTAAATTTCCCCACCTTGGTAGAGAGAACGAGTGAGGGGTGACCTTACTTCAAACTTCACCTTTTCAAAACAGATCGATGACGTGGGCAGTGAAAAGTTCCTCGAGAGCTGTAGGGGCAGAGCAACAAGAGGACAAAACATGAAATTGAGCAAGAAATTTGTTACAAAAAGAAGTTCTTTTAGAGTAGAAGAGTGATGGATTAATGGAACAGAATGACTAAGGACATGGTTAATGCAGACAGCATATATAAATCTAAGAAGTTGTATGATACCAGGGAATGCTTAAGAGTGTAAAACTCCCTCCCAGAACATTACAAACAGGTAGTCACATATACACCATGCTAGGCCAAGTACCTATCTATCAACCAGCCACAAGGAGAGGATGAACATCTGGGCTGAGTGTGGGCCGACAGTCGCTCCCAAGATTCGAACCCATGCGGGCAAGACGCCGGGTGGGCCTGTGCTTCCTCGTGGTCGATGTGTGTGTGTGTGTATGTGTGTGTGTGTGTGTGTGTGTGTGACTCAGACTCAGACTCAGACTCAATTTATTTTGCTCAGACTTTGTAAACAAAGTATGGAGCACAGCTCCTCATATCAT
>JAYMFT010282885.1:0-10466 GCA_038088735.1 Panulirus argus | reverse complement strand
TTCCAACAACATCAAGTAAGATGAATGTTGTTGGAATCCCTAGAAGAAGCTGTTATAATGAGTGGTGGATATAAAGAAGATAGTGAGGAGAAGGAGTGTGATAGTGAGTGATGATGTAGGGACGAGGAGAAACCTGATTCACAATGATATGGAAAATCTTCCACGCTCTTTTAGCAAGCTCGGGCGTTTCTTTCTTTCCCTCCTCCACTCTTTGCTTCACACTCTTTCATCACTTCACTCGCTTATCGCCTCCTTTCCTTCCCGTGTCTCCTCACTCTCACTGTAACCCTTCCACGTAACTCTTCTATCGGTGTCCTCCCTTTTTTACGGCATTCTATTAGCTCCCTTCCTTTTGCATCTCTCCCTACGTCCCTCCCTCGCCCTTACCTGCCCCTGCCGGTTGCCCAGCTGGTCTGCCAGTCTCTCCCCTACTCCCGCTGTACACTGACGTCAAATGATTTCCTTCCCCCAGCTCTCCTCCTTCCCCCAGCCCCTCCTACTCCTACTTTCCCTGTATCTATCTTGCCTCTTCCTCTTCGCAGAAAAAAGAGTAAACATTCAATGACCAGAATTATTTGATACAATGCCTGCGGCCGTTAGAAACATTATTGACATTTCAGTGAAAAAAGAAAAAAAAAACGTAAAGCAAGGAGGTCAGGTATCCACAGAGTATATCTGACCTACTCGGATATGATGGATACATAGACGTACGGGCCATGGCCTTCAACAGTCTGAATGAACAAATGAGGAACACGGCAGACTAGTGAACGTTATGTTCACTTTACATTGAAATTTTCCTTTTTTTTTTCACAAGCTTTTTCTCGGTTGATTAGCATTGTATTTGGTCTAAGCTGTAGTGAATCCGCCCTGTGTTTATAACGGATAACATGACATAGACCATAAGGTCTTCCCATTTCTGGGTTTCTGAAAGACTCACGTATATACAAGCCAAGCACTCACAATCCAGGGGGCCTGAAGATGGTTCGAAAACCTCTCCATGTCTTTAGCACCCCAGGATTAGGTTAGGTTGGATGGTCAGCCTACTGATTCACCAAAGTTATTGCTTTCTCTTGGTCTACCACATCCCGAATCACTAATCTTATTACGGAGCAAGTTTCCCCCTCGTGTGTATATTATCCTTAATACTTTTAACTTTGAAGTGAAAGAACTTCTTTCATCATTATGCGGGATCGTTATCAAGAAAAATATATATCGGTCTATCCTTCAGAAGATATGATTAAGAAATGTTTGTAATATTTTGCAAAAAAAGTCTTCTCAACATTCGAATCCAGCTCTGAACCCGCGTTACCCTCTTATTCAGCAAGTATTAATAGAGAATCTGGAGCAAGTTGTTCCTCAGATGATATCGGAGACGGGGCACATCGATCGAGACCCTCCGGTGGGTCCTCTCATGCAGGTATTCTTTGTCCTCTTCCGATTTTTTTTCCTCCTTCCAAACATACCTGGAAAGATATCTCCTATTCCTCATCTTTATTATCCTTGTGCTGTGGACCATCTCGTTCCTCCACCCGTGTGTCTGGCTGGGCTTCTCCGGGAACACCACGCTTTCCATGTCTTCCAGACTTTACTGGAACGGTTTCTTTTTTCCTGCTCCTTCGATACGTTCACTTCAAATCATCCTGGAACGCTAAGGCAACCTCTTTCTCTCATGTTTATCAACACCTTCCATGAAAAACAACGTAGCATTCCTTCCTCGTGATGTGGCCATCGTGTCTTTCATATTATTCTAAAACACTAAGATATTTTCCCTCTCTGTGAACTCCTTATCTTCCTAGACTACATTGCTTCTACGGGCTCCGTATACCCTTCCAGCGATATTTTCCTTTGATAAACACAGATATCCTGCAGGAGTAACACGCAGACCAAGAACGTTTTTCCGGTTCTACCGGCACGTTCATGCCTGGGATTCTGCCACATTATCTGGCATCTATCCAGACATGAGGCGTTGCGTACCAGATCCAAGGAGATATCGGACTGAAGAGGAATATATTTTTAAAAGGAAGTGTACGATATTGTAAAAGAAAACTGCCTTGGAGATTTCCAGCTCTTGGTGTCGAAGGGTTTCGCTGGATTATTATTATTTTCTTTTTTTCTAGAGCATGTACTCAATTCAGGACAGTCGTTTGTTTTTCACCTACATTTGGAGTATAGTTTCTGTCTGTCTGTCTGTCTGTCTGTCTGTCTATCTGTCTCTCTCTCTCTCTCTCTCTCTCTCTCTCTCTCACACACACACACACACATAGTAATTATTGTCTTGATATACGTATCACCACATCTTGTTCTACCCATTCTGCTTCACCACCATCAGATTACTGAGCCATCCCCAGAAGCAATCTCGGTGTGAATCATGTCTAGGGACGTGCTCACACAACATCCCCTCAGGACTCGTCTCTCTCCGTGGGAAACATCCTGCAGGAAAGCTTCAACATCAGGTGACCCCAAACCAGAAAATATACTTCAGCCTGCAAATATTTCCCTTTTCGCATGAACTAAGTTGGAAAAATACTTTTCAGTGGTAAACATAGGTCTTAGCGTAAGTGTCTGTCAGTCAGAGGAATCCGATAGAGAGAATCTCACTGAGAAAACTATACAGTGAGAAATATAGTTTCTGTAACTCCTACACACACACACACACACACACACACACGAAACTTAGAATACCAGGAACTTCATGTCCAATGAGGCCTGTCCTTGTTCATGTACCTTACGTACCGTGACACCTGAAATATCACGTACCTCAGGTACCATAAAACCAAGAACATCACTTACCTCAAGCGCCATTAAAGCCAGGAGTATTACGTACCTTTAGTAACACACAGAGCATGAATATCATGCCTTATAATCCTCGCCTCCCCTCGCGTACCTTAAGTACCGTTAATCCCCGCTGGTACATGGGGGAAAATATGCAGTCTTTGAATGTGTGAGCGTCGACAGCCCCGACAGAATATCATCAGGCCATTGTCAGTTCGCTCTCGCTCCAAACCGATTTGATATAATTTCATTTTCCGCCTCCCAGTTGTGTAGCCTGTGTATCCACCCCCCCCCCTCCCCACATGTCCCCCGAGGCTCATAGTCACAGGCTTCATTATCTTCTGTGTGATTTTGACGGAATGGGTGGCTCGAATTTGAGAGAGAGAGAGAAAGAGAGAGAGAGAAAGAAAGAGAGAGAGAATGAAAAGCTTCGTAGATACGAAATTCAGCGAAGCTTCGAAGTCGGCGAAGCAGGAAGGCGGACAAGGTCTCGAACTCCCTGGCCATAACCGGTTGGAAACAATAGACTCAATGTGTCTTTTTGTCTCTAACCACCCACTCCCCCCTCCCGCCTCCCCTTCGGGTCTCCTTCTCCCTCCTCCTGTCTTTCTCCCTATCCATCCATCTATCTCCATAGGTCTCACTCACATACCCTCTCTGTTACTGTCTCCATCCCTATTTTTCACCTCCATTCTTCCCCCCCCTCCTCTCTCTCTCTCTCTCTCTCTCTCTCTCTCTCTCTCTCTCTCTCTCTCTCTCTCCCTCTTTTTCACCTCCACTCTCCCCCCCCCCCCTCTCTCTCTCTCTCTCTCTCTCTCTCTCTCTCTCTCTCTCTCTCTCTCTCTCTCTTTCTATCCCACTCTCATGCCTCGTGGCAAAATCTCTACACAATTTACTCGAAGGTAGATAGATAATCTCTCACCCCTTATCTGTCTATCTCAAATGGCAGACTCATGTCGTAGGTGCTTGTGAACAGTTAGGCAATCTCACTTTGTCTGTCTCTCTCTTTGTGTGCGTGTCTCCCCCAGAATCCTCGTCTCTCCGTCACTCCCTCAACAACTTGACAATAAAAATAGATCAACCCTCTCATCTGCCTGGCGCCTGAGTGCTACCAATTTTGTGAGCTACCCCGGCCGATCTCCTCCTCCCGTTTTTTCTGAGCCAGTGCTTTAGGTCGTTGGAGAGATTAACTTGTTTCGAAAGCCAAGCTTTTCCCGCACTTAAATATTCATGAAAAGGAGGACAGAAACAAGTAAAATATTCATTATTTCCAAACTCACTTGAAGATTTCCGTCCACTGGACCCCAAAAATAACAAATGACAATGAGGGAAAACTATTACCAGGGAACAGGAAGGAGCTGATATTTCTCTCGTGGTGTTAACCCCGATGCGACCTTCCCTGTGGGTGGGTCTTAGCAAAACACCAGAAACCAGAGGCCCGAGTCTCACCGCCACCAACCTACCAGGGTAAGGAATGGAGCCGAATATCTTTTAATATACTTAGTGACGGGACAATTCCCCAGTAGGCCATTCCTTCTCCTCCCCCAGTACTCAAGAGCAGAGAGAGAGAGAAAAAAAAGGCTGTTTTTGCATCAGGAAACTAAGCACTTTTTGGTAAAACGTAACGAATGGTAAAATTCCTCGTGAGCCTCCTATTATCATGATAGTTATTATTCATCTCCACGCACGTGAATGGGCCCTTCTGACGATTTACCCCGGGAGTAAAAAATTCCTTAAAAGATTCTCTGGAATGGAGGGAAGGAAGGGAGGAAGGGAGGTTCTCTCTTTAGTGTTGTGTGATGCAGGTAACATGAGTGTATACACAGCTGGAGGTGCGTTTGAGTTGCTTGGCTTTAGGTGTTCGTGGGGCCCCTTCTGAGTTGCTAAGGTGTTACTGATGTGTTGTCTAGTCATATGGCCTAACTTGGTGTGTTTTATGTTAACCTGTGTTTCTTGCTTTGCGGCTTGCGTCTATGAAGAGGTTGTTAGATAAGTTGTTAGATAAATATATGGTTAGATAAGCTCGTATATAGATGGGTATTAGATAGGTACGTATACAGAAGGACACTATTTTGAGTTTGGAGTTCTGTTGTATGCTAGAGTTTATCTTGTATCTATAAGGGTGATCATGTTGCTATAATGATGGGTACAACCTCAGCCTCGTGAGATGTGGGAGGTTGTAGCGTGGGATGATGAACCCAGCTGTGTTATCATAATATCTAAAAATGTTTACATTACTCCGATGTTTGTTTAGCTATTATAATTTCTGTGGCTGTTTGTTTATGTGATAAATTCCCGTATGTTATTGTAAGCCTGATTCAGTGTAATGTTTACGATTGTTTGATGAAGACAGCGAGAGGATTTTGCGTATAATGTTTCCGTCTTCACGAGACCAGTGACGATGTGGAGTTGGTAACATAGGACGATGGTGGAATATGAGACGAAAGAAGCTGTTCTGTGACCCTCCGTATTTCCTTCACGTCATGAGACAGTTGATAAGTGAGCTGGATATTCGACTGCAAGATATATTCTCACATACTGCATATGCTTAAATATGCAAATAAATTTAATTAGAATACAGATGAGCAACTGAAGATGTTTAAGTAATTACTCTTCATAAACTCCAGGTATCCTTTCCTTAGATACTAGGAAACGAGGAAACACGAGCGTAAATAAATGACTCTCTCCATAAGGTATAAATGATAATCAGACACACACTGTCGTTGCGAGAGACAGAAATAAATAAAGAAGACGAAAATGTTCCGGATTCCAAACACTTCCGTCCATGGGAAGGTGTAGGAAGAGAAGAAAAGTCTGGCCTGGTAATGTTTGTTAAATCTCTGGCTTACCACAGACCCGCGAGAGACAAACTTAGTAGTGCCTTTGGCGTCCCTCCAACTAAGCCTATACGTGCCTTGAACTAACCCTAAAGTCGCACCTGAGGTCACAGGGACCAAGTGTCGGATTAGCTTTTGCTTTGCTCTCGAGTCTCTCTCTTAAACTTAATACGAATTTAGGGCACTAATATTGTCCTTCAGTAGACGACATCAGCACAGATCACAGGTCTTCTGTCATCTGGCCCTCTCATGTTGTACCCCAAAGTACCAGGTGGAGACGGTGGGGAGAGCTAGGTGGTCGAGGAGGAGTGGAAAAGGGGAGATGGAAACGTGCTGGCTTGAGGTGTGTGGCCGAGTATTTGATCAGGCCGTATTAAACATGCTCGATTTTCGGTTTTTTAGTGTCCATGTCATTGAGGAAATCCGTGTAATGAGAGCTGGCGGGGCAGATCTGTCGAGTTTTAATTCCCCGGAGGTTTAAACTTAGGCTCAGTAGTTTGACAAATAGCTGAGGTGCAATAAGTTATGGTTGGTCGCTCGTCCTCTCATTGGTCGAAGGGTGGGGCTCTTGAGAAGCCGTTTGCTCAGAACTAATTCGTAAAGGGAGGGTCTTTAGGTGTGGCGGCCTCATTTCACTCGTGGCCCCCGTTTCTATAGTTTCTTTCTTTTGCAGTATGGCTCTCCTCTGTTTCTCCATTCCTTCCTTCTCCCTTTGCGAAAGTTTCCTTACCTTTGTTATACCTCATTGTCCCTCATGGTTTCCCTTCCTCCATCCCACCGTATGCTTGCCTACTCCTCCTTTGCTATTCATCCAAATTACTTCGTTTCGTATTTTCCTGCCATTTCAACACTCGTACATCTTTTATTACTGACTCTTCACTGAGAATGTTATTCAGTGTGTCCTTCCTTCCTTCTTTATTCCCTCTCTTCATCAGCTTCTTTCACCTTCTATCTTGTCTGCTTCTCCCTCCTTCTCCTCCTCCTTCACTACCTGGCACATCATCATTCTTTCCTTCCCTTCGTTCTTCTTTCAGCTCCCTGAACTCATCTCTCCCCATCCTCCCCTCACATGACCTCACAGAAAATGGAGGTCAGGGGTTAACTTACGAAAACAGGGAAGCTCTAACCTTTTGTCTGTTCTTTATTTACTTAACAAAGTTGTTTATGTGTTCATAATTGTACCTCCCCCCCCCCCTTCACGGCGCGCGCGCGGGCGTGTGTGTGTGTGTGTGTGTGTTAAGTGCCTATGCTTGAACACGAGTAACAGATTTAATCACAAACTTCAAAAAGAGAGAAAGGAACTGGAGAAAAATAATCATACAAGAAATTCACTTTTAGTCATCTAATAAATCTTATTTTTGCCTGATTAAAAGACACTCGAAATAGATGAAATTATGAATTTGTAATGAGCTTTTACCCGCAAGATTCTTAGCTTCTCAACATGGAGGATAAATTGCTTTTTAATCTCTTCGCGAAATGTCAGGAAACCGGAATATTCCTATCATTTCAGTTTAGCAGTTATGTCGCAGTGACATTATAAATATTATCTAATGCTCTCGTTTGCTGTGTTCATATTGTTTCTCGAGAAGGTCGTGTGTATTGTTCTTAAACATACAGATATGTATGCAAATTTTCATACTTTCACCCTCATACGTATTGTGTATTGTTCTCACACATACATGTAAATGTATGCATATTTTTGGACGACAGACTTGGTGAGGGAACATCCTGACCGAGAGGCCACCTCCACCTTCCAGTCCTGTGGGGTCCCACAGGCCACAAGGATATAAACTTCATCATCCTCACAAACGAGGCCTCGATGGACGCACCAACTACCCGGATTACGTCAACGACCCTACCATTTGTTTCCAGCGTTGACAACTGCTCTCCCTCGGCTACATCGCCCTTCGGAAGGCCCTCAGCAGCTTCCAGAACTGGACAGCCTTCAACCACGTTGCCATCAATCAAAGCAAGAGACTGCAGTCATGCATGTCACCCTCACTTCCAACTATTTCCTAAACCCTGCTGCGTCGCTAGGCACCAGCCCAACCTCCCCTCTCGGTTGGGCAGTCTACTCCACTTGCCAGTGACACTTTGGACGACAGATTAAGATGGAAGGACCGCGTCATTTCCCTCATCACATCTTGCACTTACCGTCACTGCCTTCCTCAACGACTTTAAGACATTTGGAACTTCCAGCGTCTATGTTTCAAGAACGCCACGACTTTTATTCTCCCCAAGCTCACTGATACTTTTCTCGCCTGCTCCTCTTTCTCATCTGCTACGCAACATGAACTTCTACAAAAGCTGCAGAAATTGGTATGCAAAGACATCGTCAAGTCCTCGTAAACCACCCATCAAGAGGCGCCCAGCACATTATCTCTCCCGACTATCTTTACCTAGCTATCACTCATCCAACAGCTCGGGAGTAAAATGCTGTGCCATCCTCACCACTGTCACACCCTACCACCAGCGATCTTTCGTCACACAGATGCATTTCTGCGCCACAACCGCGCTAAGCTAATCTAAGTTCGTTCAGACCGCTAAAAGAGCTGCCCCATCCCAACCGCTGTAAACATCATCAGTAATTAGTTGTCCATAAACTAACCTGCACCTTTGTATTTGTTTTGAGATTATCTCTTTAGCTCTTCCTACTTTTTATAGCCTCCATATGTCTTGTTGCATGTATCATTCTCTGCTCACTTTCAGCCTTAATAAAGCGTTAATTACATAAGCACGCACACACACACACACACACACACACACACACACACACACACACACACACACACACACACACACACACACACACACACGTAAACAGCTAACCACCCTTCTGTACCCTGGCAGACACTTGCTCCCTCCCTAAACACACGCCAACATGTCAACAAAAGCGCCCTGAGCGCCCTGGTTAGGTCATTAAACGCGCGGCTTGATGCCTGAGGCTAATGGACACATGCAAGCCCCCTGAATCAGCTGCTGGAGAGCAGGGCGGTGCCTCTGGATCAGCTGCTGTAGGCTGCCGGTGGCATTGGATCAGCTGCTGTAGGTTGTTAGTGGCACAAGATCAACTGTTGTAAGCTCGTGTCTCTGGATCAGCTGTTGTAAGTTGATGGCATAGGATCAGTTGCTATAGGTTGGTATCTCTAGAAGAGCTGCCTATGGTTTGTTACACATATCAGCTGTTGTTAGGTGATGATACTGACCCACCTGCTGTACAAGTTCTCATCGTGGCAATTCGATTAGGTGCAAGGCAGTAGGTACCGGTGTGACCTTTACATAAAGTACAACAACAATTGACGCTGACAACGAAGCTGTTTCTACTGTGGGAATGACAGCGGAACTTTCTCTGCTGAAGGAACGGCAGAGAAAGTCTCCGTCGAGGGAACGCTACTATAAAGTCTCTCTCCGCCTCGGAACATTTCATTGTTCCGTTGTATATGGTGTAATACGTTGTGAGTGATGGTAGCATTTTAGAGCTAACTACAAAACATTTCTTTTTTTCTTTCTCTCTTTCGTTATTTTTTTTTCTTCGGATCTTTATATATCTAAGGGAAGCGGACCCTGATTATATGAAATCAATAACTGTTTCAAAGAAAACTTCCAAGTTCTCGTTGCAGTTAAAACTCCGGACTTCGGCCTGGGACAATTAAACGAAGGCAAAAAAGGATCCAAATCTAATTTAGAGGCAATAATTGCTTTTATAGTCAACACTGTTGCCTCGCCTGCTCGTACCTCATTCACCACCCGAAACTCGGCTGGCGCTCAAGGGTCCACTGGCGCTTGAGGGTCCGCTGGTGCTTAAGGGCCTACTGTTGCTCAAGGGTCTACCGGTGCTCATTAGTAAATAGATACCCTAAACTGGGTTAAAACTCGATTTTGCTGTTGATGCTCAATGGTTTCCCAGTGCTCAGGGAGCAGCTGGTGCTCAGGGGGGGTAGGTTAACATCTAGCGCTCAAGGGACTTTGCTGGTGCTTAAGGGTCAGCTGGGTGCTCATCTCACTCCTCAGGGTAGTTTCTTATCTCCCAGGCCAGCTCCTTAATCTTAAGGGTAACCCAATACTCCTAATGCGAGTTTCTCACTGGAAAGAACAGATGGGTGTGGGTAAAACTTGTGATCCGTCTCTTTTGGGAAGACTAAAGCTTATCAAAAGACAAATAGGCTTCGTTTTTGTTATGAATATATAATGAATATCATTATCAAAGTTAATCATGAGAGAAAAAAAGTATAATGCTATAGGATGAAGATGATATATATATAACTTTTGAGGTATACTATACTAAACCTTATGCAAAAATGCTGATCATAAGCCCCCGTATCGGGCCCTTCGCAACCAGACGTGACAGGAACTCCGGAATACCATTTCTAAAATGAGGATTGGCAGCACTGAGGCTTGAACCAATGATGGTGAAGAGAAATAATGAAAAACGTAGTAAGTCGAGAAGGGAAAAAAGTTACAGGGATTCATTATGAATTTGTATAGATCCTTCCATCGTAATCTCAAAGACCATGACCGACATGGAGTTAGAGGCTGTAAAGACCCCTGTTTTATATTAAGTAGAAAACCTCCATAGCCTAGGTAATGGAGTGGATATACAACACTATAAAGTAGACTTCCAGGTTGGAAAGGAGAGCATGAAATATGAAAGAGGAAAGGCCCTGAAATATTGCGATAGGCATTACATAAGGCAGCTTTTACGAAGGGGAAGGTACATAAGGCAGGACAGATTTTTGTGTTATGAGCACTAACTCAAAAGTATGATAGGGGGGTATGGAGTAAGTGAGAGAGAGAGAGAGAAAGAGAGAGAGAGAGAGAGAGAGAGAGAGAGAGAGAGAGAGAGAGAGAGAGAGAGAG
>JAYMFT010282874.1:0-10467 GCA_038088735.1 Panulirus argus | reverse complement strand
TGTATTATATATATATATATATATATATATATATATATATATAAAGAGAGAGAGCTGAAAAAAGAAGAAAAGAAATTTATCGCAAAGTACACTGTGTGTCTCCAACCGTAAAATCTGTAACATACAGCGGAAGTTGGCTCCAGTCCCTCTCCACTCCCTTGCCCCCTTCTCCGCCCCTTTCTTCAGCCCTCTCCAGACGCCCCATTCCCTGAACACACAGACACACACAATCACACAATATCTCCTCGTGTGTCACCGCCGTGATGAACGCGCCGGCCCAGTCAAGTCCTTGGGGGTTTGCCCCTCACAAGGATGTCTAACGAGACGATTGAGAACATCCCCCCCCTCCTCTTTCCCCCTTCCTCTACCTCCTCGAACCCCCCATCCCCCTCCCGCCTCCTCCACCGTGAAACGCGGAGATTAAGAGCCCAGCGACGACGACGACGACAACACTACTCGCCTTTTATCGTCGTTTAGAAACCTACCCTCTTCCCCTTTCCGGGAGGTGGTCCTCGACGCTGGTCGTGTTGTTAGGGGCGGTGTTTGGAGAGGAGGGAGCGGCGGGGAGCGGAAGGGGGGCGGGGAGGCGAGCGGAGGGCATCGTCGGACGGAGTTCTTAAAAGGCCTGGTTCGAGATGTATCGTTAAAGCGTTGGTTTCCCGAAGAGACATCATCTTTATGATGTATCGATGATCGGGTGTTCCAAGGTGCGTTGGAGGACGGATGTCTGTCATGAGGGTCGTCTTTAGAGATGATGGTCTCTCAGTCTCCTTCAAGAAAGTCGTTTGTAAAGTGTACTTCTGGAGGCTACAGCCTTAATGTATAACCAGTTCGATGTCTCGGATCGGACTTCAAGACTTCAGAAGACCTGCCTGAGGAGGAATTGCCTTCGGGTATGTTGTACAGAGAGATACAATAGCATCAGGGTCTAGCTGGAGCGGTCTTTGGGAAACACAGAGCTATTAGAGGGCTGTCTGAGACGCAAGTTATGATTTCTTAAGGATGAGAGACGAAGGTTCTTTAGGGAAGTCTGTCCTAAAGAAGTTTTAGATGAGCTAGTTCACTACAAATACCTGAAGTTCACCGTCTTAGAAAACCATTGCTTTGAAGGGGTGTTAGAAGAAGGATCACTGTTAGAGGATCTTAGAATTTCTTCCTAATAGGACTTTTATGGTACCCTAGTTTTAGGTTCTTAAAGGATCTTCGTTTAAGGATCTTAAATGACGTCTGCTTTATGAGACTGTTGACTTAAAGGATCTCTACCTTAAGGTTTTGAGGGAATTCTAGTGCCAGAATCACAAGAGAATATTTGAGAATCACGAACGATGTTTGTTAAAGGGTCGTGAGGAAATATATTTGCAAAGGAATTTTTAAGGTAATTAAGGTAATTGTAAATTCCAGGCTAAGAGAAGCCCACTCCCCCCCCAGCCCCCCCCCATCCCTTAAAATGATCAGCTGACCGCTGTACACAGACAAGACTTCGAACGACGTCTCAGTAAGTGCTTCGAGACAATGAACCTCCCCCTCATCATCCCTACGGCTGTATCTACACCACATATACTACGAAATGGATGTAGCAGGCAAATGCAGTGACATTCTTAAGACATTCGGGAATGAACACGAATGTTCAGGTATTTCACATCGGCTCAGAGAATTCCATTTTCGAGTCCTTTTTCTTTTATATAGATTTTGAGACGTCATATATCAATGGACCTTTCATGCGTTTAGCCTGATTTTGACACTAATCTATGAGCGCAACCAATTTTTTTTTTATGGCCCGGCGGAACCTTACGAAGTTGTGTTGATAATTCACGAAATTCTTTTACGTCTGATGAAGCGCAAAAAATGATTTTGCAGTTCTAATAACTTTATCCTTCAGGTAAGGGGTAATTAAACACCCTTGACCACAGTAGATCGACGCCTTCTAACTGCGCCATTAACTCTCGTGTGTCCACGAGAAAGTAACTGATTTCCTAGAGGCTTAAGTCATCATTCCCAAAGTGCTGTGCCAAGGTACCCAGTATGCCCAAAGGGGGCTACTCATCATGACCAGAGGGGTAAATTCATCATCATCCTGGAGGCGTTGAATTATATCATACACATGCGGTTGAAATCGGAGTCCTGAAGGGGTTGAATTATCATCATACCCATGAAATCATCATACTAAGGGGGTTAATTCATCATACCCAGACATAGTCAAATCAATATACTCGAAAGATTAACTAATCATACCAAAGTGGTTTTGAGTTAAGCTTAACGGAAGCTTATGTTAATCCTGCACTAGCTTACTTTAACTTTAAGGATGCTTCTGTTAAGCTTATTCAAGCTTTATTATGCCTGCACTGGCATACAACCTCAAACAAGGCTTTGTTAAGTTTTTGCAAGATTTTGTTAAATTAACACAACATTGTGCGAATTTTACCTAAATTTATTTTAGCTTAACACAAACTTATGTTAAGCTTACACATACTTATGTTAAGCTTAATCATACTTCTCTTAAGTTTAGTCAAGGCTCTGGTAAGCTTATAAAAGCCTTTGCGAAGCTTACTCTAGCCTTCGGTAAGCTTATTCAAGCTTCTGTTAAGCGTACACACGCTATTATTAACCTAGCATAAGCTTTTCTTAAGCTTAGATGAATTAAGAACAAGGGTTCACAAGCTTTCATCAAAATTACACAACTTTCTTTAAGCTTTAAAAACTTCGTTTCAGTTTACACACATTTCTGTTCTAACTTACGCAAACTTTTGTCAAGCGTACATCTAAGCTTCTTTTAAGCTTACAAAAGCTTATGTTAATATTGCAGGAGTTTATATCAAACCTACACAGGCTTCCATCCCACTCATGTAAGTTCTTGTTAAGCTTGTACAAGCTTCTGTTAAGCCTACACAAGCTTAATCTAAACTTATTCAAGATTTTGTTAAGTTTAAACAACATTCTGTTCAACTTAAGCTTCTGAAAACCTTACACAATCTTAAGTTTAGCTTCAGTAAGCTTCCTGTTAAGCTTACAGACGATTCCTCTTAAGCTTTTATAAAGGCATCCGTTAAGCCTCAGCAAGCTTAAGTCCTTTTTTAGGCTTAATGATAATTATAGACTGTGGCGCTGTATATGGGTAGGTCAAGGAGAGAGAGAGAGAGAGAGAGAGAGAGAGAGAGAGAGAGAGGGGGGGGGAGAGAAAGCGAGAGATGAGATGAGGAAGTGAAAAAATTAAAATAATCACCTAGTTTCCAAATCCTATAAATACCGCATGGTCGTTCGATCACACGTCCAGCCGTCTTCACACGACCTCCCTCCCCCACTCGGTCGTTACTGCTCTCCCCATCTCCCCGGGGGTGAGGGGGGGTTCATACCCTCCCCAGGGGCGATTCCAATGAGGAAACCCCCTACCCACTACCTCCCTCCCTCATCTCTTTCCCCCTCCTCCCTGTCGGAGTATGAGTGAGTGAGGGAGTGAGGGAGAGGGAGTGAGGGAGGGAGGGAGAACATCTCCTCCACCCTGAAGGACTTAACGCCCGCGATCCCCAGAGCAATTCAAGATGGCCGCCGCCCGCTCCATCATCTCATTGTCTCCCCGAAATTAGTAGTCGTCTCTCTCTCCCCCCGCACGACACTGATGGACCTCCCCACCATCTTCCCTGAAGGGGAAACAAAACGGTGAATATATCACGCGACAGCCCTAGCCACCCCCACCCTAGCCCCTAGCCCTTAGCCCCCTAGCCCCTAGCCCTAGCCAGCGTCGGGGACCTCAAAAGGCTGGGCCTCGGACGCCATGTGTCGGCCCGCCCGCCTGTCACTCTGCCATCTGGCGGTCGGCAGGTGAAGCTCATACTGTAAACAAAAGGCCGCCACGAGGGGGCCATTAATTAAGGTAAATGGCCAATTAGTTCTGTGCACAGAGCGTAATTGCCTTATTAGAATGAGGCAGCATTGTGATATTTTCCCCCTAAAGCGCCATGATCAGACAGTCTGGAGAAATGAAGCATAGCGATGAGTAATTCAGCTAGTCTCATGTGAGTGAGTGGGGGTGGGTGGGTTGCTAATAAGTTAGTTATCGGAGGATAGAAAAAAAATAATTATTATGAAGGCTTGGGCCTATGATGTGGTGTAATGACGGTGTGGTGGTTGTGGTGGTGGTGGTGGCGGTGGTTGTGGTGGTCCGCCGCCGCCACCCACAGACATCGGTCCACGGGACACACCCCCAGAGACAACAGATCCCCCTAAAATAATTCACAGAGACAGATAAACACAGACAGACCCCAAAGGACACCACCACCACAGACAGTGACCCGAAGAACGCCAGAAGTCAGGTAAAGAATATTATAAACAACTTCATCAAGGTGAGTAATATCATAAACGTCAGGGTGAGTAATATCATGGTGAGCCTCAGGCTGAGTAATGTTAAAGTCAATCTCGGAATGAGTAATATTATAGTCAACCTCAGGCTGAGAAGTATATACAGCACCATGCTGAGTAATATCATAAATGGCTTCAGGCTGAATGATATCGTAAACAAAACGAAGATGAGTAATATCATAAATAACATCAAGCTGAGAAATATTACAACATCACCTTGAGTAATATCACCAGAATGCCATTATTCGTCTTTCCAATTGACAAAGCCTTTCATTTGCTTCTCATTTCGCCTCAGGCTGTCTTTGGTATTCCCTGACAAAACCCATTCCTATCGTCTCTTTTCGTATGGACCCCAAGAACTCCTCCCCATCCCTCTTACGTGAGCCACAAGGAAGGCGAACATGGACCAGATGGCATCCATGCCTGTTTTCTGAGGGAGTGGCGCTTCTGAGCTTGCGCCTGTGCTTGCTCGTCTTTTTTCCATTTCTGTCCCCCAAAAAACGAAGCTTTTCTTTCTTCTTGAAAATTCGCATTGGTTCAGCCTAATCCAAGACGGGTAAGCGTTTCCATCCCTTCCAATTAACGTTCTTTTGCTATGAGTTCTAAACTCTCCAAAGACTACTGAATCCCTTCTCAACTGCCATGTCTCTAAACCATCTTGAACCACACGATCTTCTCTCTGCTCTTCAGTAAGACACCAGCAAGGCGAAGTCCTTCCTCGTTTTACTAACGTCTAGTCACCGAGTCTGCAAGATTTTGGATGATCTTAAAGATATAACTCCTGAGCTATGGAAAGTTTCTGACAAGGCGTGGCATCAGGGTCTACTCTCCAAGTTCCCACCTTTTGGCTTTTCTTCCTCACTCTGTTCCCTCCTCTCTTGTCCACATCTCCCCGTTCCCCGTCAACAGCTGCGTCCTCCCTCCCTTTTGCCTCATCCACACTTCCTCCTTTTTTATCAACGATATCCTTTTTTTTCTTCTTCTTCATCTTCAACTGATAACCAAAGGCACTTACACGGTGAGACTCGAGACTACATTCCTCCCACATACTTTCAAATCTCCTCCATCTCCTCTCGCTCGACCAGCTCCTCGTCTCGTCACTACTGCATCTATATAAACTCAGACTTGGGCAGGTTATCCCAATGGAGTTGACGGGACCTAATCAATTCTCATGCTTCTAAAACCCAAATTTCTATCCACCTGTTTTCCAAAATCCATTATATATTTCCCAGTCTTTTTGATGGTTCTGTAATTCCACCATTCGACTCATTAAACATTCTTGATATCGGTGTAGTGTCTAACTTATCTTGGAAACCTTACATTATACAAATTAGCCAAATCTGCTTTTACGAACCGGGGAGTCATGTCCAGAAGCCATTAAACTCTATTTTCTCTCATCTCACATCTGAGGTGGCTCCACCTTTACTCACTTACTTGACAGAGTCGAGTCCAAAACCATCCGACTTATCAACTCACCTAGGCTGATTCTCAAGCTTGACCCTCTTGCCCTAAGCGGGAGCCATTGGTTCTCTTTTCCCTACTCTACAGGTATTAGTCTTGCTTCTTCGCCAAATAATTGGCCATATGTAAGCCCCGGCCATCAACTAGATCACGTAATATTAACACGGCAGGTTACTGCGTCTGGTGATTACTGTGTAGCTCTTAGCAACTTAAGGTTGGTGGGCCGTTGCGATATCTGTTTCCTTCCCTACCCTGCGAAGCTTTAGAATTCCCCCGCCACCACCACCCCCATGTCTTGCCAAACCTCTCAAGCTTACCCTTTTTCTATTCTTCCTCCCTTGGGGCAAATCTTTCCACTTCCTCTAAAATTCTTCTCCTTCTTGACCTTTCTGTCTTTTCATATTTTCTATATTTCATCCAAGGCTTGGCCTTACTAAGTAGCATTGCAATACAGTGTGATTGAAATTACAAACTACGTCATGTTGAATGATATCACCACCAACCTCAGGAATGAGTGGTATTGCAAATGTAATGTTAGGCTGAGTAATAATGTGATCAGCTAGGAGTCTGAAGGAGATTCATTCTTCCATTGTAATGTTAATAGACGGGATGTTCATGTCGTGAACCTGTTCTGCGGGAGGTGTTCTGCTAGCACTGTTCTAGAGACACTGCTCTAAGGGTACTTCTCCAGTGGCATTGTTCTTTTAGTGGTACTGTTCTAGTGACACTGTTCTTGTAGCACTGTCCTAATGGCGGTGCTCTAGTGGCGGCACTGTTCTTGTGGCGGTGTTCTGCTGGCACTGCTCTGATGGCACTGTTGTAGTGGCACTGTTCTCGTGGCACTATATGTCCCAGGCCGCGAAAAGAGGCATAGCATTGAAAGCTACTGATGAGAGCATTGGCGTTTAGCAGTGGCTAAGTGTGTGTGTGTGTGAGAGGGTGAAGTGGGGGTCGTCACAGCATGAGCCGTGTATTTAGGGGGGAAAAAAGGAATCACAGGTTATGACAAAGTTCGAGAAATTTAGAAAATAAGATGGACGAGGTAGAAGTTACAGGTAGAGAGTAGTGATGATTCCCATATGGCTAAGGATGAAGCCAAAAGTAGGGTTGGGAAAGGCCTGGAAAAAGACGTTTCAGGTGCTGGAACACCGGACGAAGGATGTACTCATCCTCAAGCCCTGTTTGGGGTGACCCTATCCGGTCAGGCATTTCAGACAGTGAGTTCTGCAGTGAGAAAAAACACTGATGGAGGCAGAGTCACCCAGGGTGTATGGTAGAAAACGTGACGCGTGAGGTTCAGGATATATTTAGGGAAAATGGTATTCCAAGATATCAGAAGAATCTATGTACGTACCTGGACATCCCAGAAAGCTTTTGAGAAACTACTTCATGAGAGTTTCTGATAAAAGGATCAAAATGAATGCCTTATGAATTCAAAGAGGCGAGAAAGCATAATCTAATTAGAAAAAGATTAAAGCTCAGTTAGAAAATAGAGTCTAGTTAGAAAAATAAAGCCCAGTGTAGAAATATAACCAAATTTGAAAATAAAATCTATTGAGAAAATAAATCCAAAATAGATCGATAAAGCCCAATTAAAAAAGAAAGCCCAATTAGAAAGGAAAGCTCGATTAGGAAAAACTCCAATCAAAAGATAAACCCCTGTTAGAAAAAATAAAGCCCAGTGAAAGGAAGACTCCTTAAAGATTTAAACTGATGTAGACAATCTGATGGAGCGCCCTTACAAACAGCAAGTGGACTGCAAGGCAGACAAACGTAAAGTTACAACATTTTGGCAAGAAAGAAAATGGCAAACGTAAACTCAATGGTAAGTCATTATCAGACATATGAAAAGTGGAAGACCTCGCAGTGACTAACAGTAATGACATCCATTATATAAAAGGCAATCCTTAGCTAATTATGAGAGAGTTAAAACAGTATGCTTTGCAAAACGCCCGCTTCAAGACCTCATTGAGAATACGCCGTCTCAGTTCACGGTCTCTGATTTCGCCCACAGATAAGGAGAAACTTGAGTAAACACAGAGAAGAGGAACAAAACTAATTCCGTCACTTAAGACACCAAACCTTGTAAGAAAAGGTTTGGAGATTTGATATAATTTGCTCTAGAATGGAAAGCGAAAGGCTTCGAGGTGATCTACTGGTACTTAACAAAATACTGGACAAGTTTGACAACACAAATCAGAATATTTCCCTCACATTTGATTGAAATTTAACGATGAGAAATAATAAGGTACATAGATTTAATACCAGTAGGGGCAAAAACGTTTTAAGCAGCAACTGCGCAAAACCGCAGAAAAGAAGACAAGAATACTACAAGATACTCTCAAGGCCGAGACTATCAGTGCCCTAATATCACGTTCAAACAAATGCTTTGATGATATCAGTTATCAATAGATGAGCCTTTCTAGGAATTAGGAACACATCTCAACTTCTCTCAAGGTTATATTTCAACCTCCTTTCCACTTCAGGTTCATCCTCTTACCCAGATTATACCACAGCAGTTTGAGGTGAAGTTATTTTGTGCCATCCGCACGTTCCCTATAAACTTCCCATGGCAGCATATGCTCTAATTCCTACACGGTGCACCATCATTGCCGTTTGCCCGCCGGCTGTTGAGCCGGAGGGAGCGGTGGGTGGGGAGGAGCCTTCAGTATTCCTATCACTGTCCACCAGCAGATAACCTCGTCACTTACTGCCAATTCGCGTGATACCTGTACTCCCCATGTACTGGGTCTCTAAACTTCCCCCCCTCCCCCCTCCTCCAACACCGGGCCTGTACACTCCCCCGCTCCTCAAATTACCCCAGTACCAGGTCTGCAGACTCCCCTCTCCTCCAGCACCAGGTCTAGAGACTCCCACCTCCACCTCCTTCTTCAGCACCAGGTCAGTAGACCCATCCCCCTCCCTCCTCCCCCAGCACCAGGTCTGTAATTCCCCCTCCTCCCCCAGCACCAGGTCAGTAGCCTTCCCCCTCCCCCTCCCTCCTCCCCCAGTACCAGGTCTATAGACTCCCCCCTTCCCCCTGCACCAGGTCAGTAGACTCCCCTCCCCCTCTCCCCCTCATCCCCAAGCACAAGGTCTGTAACCTCCCCTCTTCCCCCGCACTCCTCCCCCAGTACCAGGTGTGTAGACTCTCCCGCTCCTCGGACCCCCCACCCTCCCCCCCCAGATCCGTGGACTCTCCCCCCGCGCACCAGAACCAGTCTGTCATCATCAGCTTCTGCCCCTTCCTTCCATGAATATTTCATCTTGTGTCCCTCATTATAGCAAGAACAGTAAAGTCATTAACACAATCCAGCAGTATCTTGGCCACATCAAGTGTTCTCAGACTTCCTCGTATCTCAGAGATGTTCTCCAACTCCCTCACATCTCATATATGTTCTCCACCTCCTTCACATCTCAGATTATGTTCTTCAACTCCCTCACACATCTCAGGTATGTTCTTCAACTCCCTCACATCTTAAGATATGTTCTTCAACTCCCTCACACTCCTCGGACGTGTTCTGCAACTTCCTCACATCTCGAACATGTTCTTGGACTTCCACACATCTCGAAGATGTTTTCGTCGGCTGAACATGAAGTCGAGGGGGAACCGGATGAACATCCAGTTCGTGAACACCCCCTCCCCCAAACTCACTAACCCCCCCCTCCCGCCCCCACGCCACCCCCTTCCCCTCCCCCCACTTCCCCTCCCCCCTCCCCTCCCCTCCCCCTTCACCTCCCCCCTGTATGACATCCAGCGGAGACGAGCGTCATTTGTTTGTCGTCTGGAATGCCGTCTCGAGTCTGTGTTTTAAGAGAGTTCCCTGGACGGCCATCCGCTTTGCTCCCTCGTCGGAACATGGCCTCCTCCCTCGAGCGGTACATTCAGCCACTTTTAACAAGACGAGAAAAACGAGTTCCCCGACCGCCAAAAACGGCACTAACGAATAACAAATGACTGACCCATTAAAATTCCAATTAGTCTCACGAATCTGTAAAATGGTCATTCTTGGGAGTTGTTAACATAACAGGACCAGCAGATCAGATGGCCCACAAGATACCATCTCGTCGACTTTATACCGAGAGCCGAGGAGAAGAAAAAGAACCCTCCCTCCCTCCTCCGAGCTCTCTATATAAACACCAGGTACACACACACACACACACACACCCTAAACCTCAATAACTCGAGGGAATATAGATCAAAATACATAAAATCCCTTGGTGGGTGGTTGGGTTGAGAGGAGTGGGTGTGCAGAAAGTGCGCCAGTCAATTCTAAGCAGTCCCAGGCCCGGGGACAATATAAGTGTTTGTTTACTTAGCGAAGACGCTGGCGAGAAGGGTGGGGGGTGGGAGGGGGGGGTGGTGGAGGACCCTGGAGGCGGGGGGAGGGGGGGGGAAGGGGGGACCATCGACTTGGACAAGAGGACGATCCTTATCAGACAAGGCTGGGCGACAGTGATTTATTTACCTCCTCCCTTGTTGATCCTGCAGGTTATGGGGATCATAGATAATATATGAAAGGGATGGATGAGCGAGAATAAGATCAAGAAGTAGTGGGTGGGTTGGGGGGCCCAGGCCAGGCCAGGCCAGGCCGGGGGGCCCAGAGAGGGGAGGGGGCGGAGGGGGGGGGGCGAGGGGGGTGAGGGGGGGCG
>JAYMFT010282863.1:0-10467 GCA_038088735.1 Panulirus argus | reverse complement strand
ACTAGAACCACATCTCCCCGGCCTCCCACCACTAGAACCACACCTCCCCGGCCTCCCACCACAAGAACCACATCTCCCCGGCCTCCCACCACAAGAACCACACCTCCCCGACCACCCACCACAAGAACCACATCTCCCTGGCCTCCCACCACAAGAAACACACAACCCCTGCCTCCTGCCACAAAAACCACACCTCTCCGACCACCCACAAGAACCATACCCGGCCACCCATCACAAGAACCACACCTCCCCAGCCTCCCATAAAAGAACCACATCTCCCCGACCACCCACCACAAGAACCACACAACCCAAGCCTCCCAACACAAAAACCACACCTTCCCGACCATCCACCACAAGAACAATACCTCCCCAACCACCTACCACAAGAACCACACAATCCAAGCCTCCCATCACAAGAACCACTCCTACCCGACCACCCACCACAAGAACCACATCTACCCAGCCTCCCAACACAAGAACCACACCTCCCCAGCCACCCACCATAAGAACCACACCATCCGGCCACCCACCACAAGAACACACTTCCCCGGCCACTCACCACAAGAACCACATCTCCCGTCTTCCACCACAAGAACCACATCTCCCCGGCATCCCACCACAAGCACCACACCTCCCAAGCCATCCACCTTAAGAACCACACCTACCTGGCCTCCCACCACAAGAACCACACCTACCTGGCCTCCCACCACAAGAACCACACCTCCCCAGCCTCCCACCACAAGAACCACACCTCCCCTGTCTCTCACAAGAACCACACCTCCCCTGTCTCTCACAAGAACCACACCTCCCCTGTCTCTCACAAGAACCACACCTCCCAAGTCTCCCACCACAAGAACCACACCTTCCCAGCCACGCACCACAAGAACTACACCGCCCCAGCCTCCCACCACAAGAACCACACCTTCTCAGCCTCTCAGAACAAGAAGCACACCTCCCCGGCCACCCACCACAATAACCACACTTCCCCAGCCTCCCACCACAAGAACCACAATCTTACTATCCCCCTCACCAGTGCGGCCGACCAATGACAGTAACAGCCTCTCTCCCACACACCTACCTCAGCCATCCAAGCGTGCCCCACCTGCCACCTGCAAGTGCCGTTTCCCACCTACGTACCTGGCTGCCTCCTCTACCTTCGATCCATCATCAATACACCTTCCCCTGACTGTCTCCCAACCCTCCCACACACACATACAAATACACACCACGCTCGGGATCCAACTCGTCGCATCAGATTCTTTTTTCAAGTTTTCAAATTAAGGTCAAATTGTAAGGACATTTGTTAGACGGTTCACAGGGAGTGCGACAGGCGACGCCGGGAGGAAGGTAAACTTTCTGCCAACGTGTCTATATTTAGTAGGAGTGTTTCTCTAATTAATTAATGATGGTTTCTCATTAACAACAAACACCACCACCACCTCCCTCCCAAGGTGACATCTTGCTCCTTCCCAAGGTGTGCCACCTACCTCCCCCAGGTGCTACCTGTCCCCTACCCATGTGCCATCTACCCCCTTCCCCAGGCGTCACCTACCCCCTTCCCACGGTGCTACTAACCCCCATAACCACGTGCCACCTACCCCTTCCCAAAGGTGCATCCAACCTCCCTCGAAGGAGCCACCTACGCCCTTCTCCTGATATCACCTACCCCTATCCTCTCGTGCTACTAACCCCTCACTCGTATGCCACCTACTTCCTTCCTAGTCGTCACCCCGCCCTTTTCCCAGGGTGCCACCTACCCACTCCCCAACTACACAACCAGCAGCGGCAGCGGGTTGACGCGCCGCCGGTCCCTTAAATCCACAACTTTAGAACCTGAAGCGGACCGGCCCATACAGAGTCCGGCACCGGTGCTCCAGCCCCACCAACCCCACACACATCCTGACGCAGGTGGCGACTGCTTCCTCCCCAGGCTTAAACCGCTCAAGCTTCCTATCTCCACCTGTCTGGTCCGGGGAAACAAGAACCTAACAATCATACAGGCAAACTGTACGAATGACAGCATACAAACATACTGGCTTACAGGTACAACAGGCATCAATGACAGTATACGGACCTACAGGAACATACTATCAGTGACAGAATACAACAGTACAGGCTTACAGGCAAACTGTACCAACGACAGTATGCCTGTAAATCAATCCTAAGAACCTGTACCACGGCGAATCCTCTCTTTACAGTAAGCACTAAAAGCAAAGACGATTTCACCTGCCTACACTCCCTGTTACAACCCCCTCCCCCTCCACCGTCTTTGCGTGCCGATTTTCTTCGCAAATTTTCGGTCTTTCCCGGCATTACAATCCATAAACTATCAAACATTTTCTTTTTATTACCATTATCAATAATATCACTTGTAGTCGTAGAAGCAGCAGTAATACCATTGCTCTGTTGTTGTTATATCACTATCCTTGGGTGTGGTATATTCTTCCTTTGCATCAATCTACGAAGCTGACGCTCTGGATCCACCCTGTGCCTGACCAATACTCCATAATGCGCCACAGAATAAAGGCAATCACCTCGGGGGGGGGGGGTCTCCGTGGGAATCAATACACGAAATCCCCCCCCCCTCCCAGCAGCTGAAGTCCACGCACCGAGTGACCAGTATATTAATACAGAGAGACCCGCACACTGGCCTTATGCATGTGCTATTGCAAGCCCACCTAACACACACACACACACACACACACACACACACACACACACACTCACAACTAAATAACTGCATTTCTCTTACTACTGGTATGCTCGATTGAGGCATAGGAAGTCTGAGACAGGTCGAACAGCCAACACACACGCCATATGGCACGTCCTCTTATCATTAGGGTATCTGCTTGTGAGGGAAGATGTGTCAGTAAGCTGCTCCTCGTCCCACTGACACACACACATAGGACAGCTTACCTAACTCTTACATCATGACGAAACAGCTTTCTTCTGTGTAAGTTATTAGCTTGGGGTCTTGCGACCAGTAACATCTCGTATACAACAACTGTGGCAAACCAAACCACGAACCACACACACACACACACAAAAGAAAAAAAAGAAGAAGGGGGGGGGGCCTAAAATAACAGCGGCAAGAGATCGATGGTCCGACCGCAAACATACGTAACCAAAACTCCGCGCTCTTACCCGAGAACGGATCACCAGAATTCAAAAACTGATAATCGAAACACTTAAATAAGGAAGAAATATCAATTAGGACTACTACGACCCAGCGACCTACGTCGACTCAAAAACATTGTCTGAACTCTTCTTAAGAATCAATGATCCGGACTCCTAACCACGAACCGACAATCAGGACTCTCAACCGAGAATCGATAGTCCGGATTCCTAACAAAGAACAGACAATCAAGACTCTTAACCCAGAATCGATAATCCGGACTCCTAAAAAAAAAAATCCGGACTCTTAAACCAGAATTGATAGTCCGGACTCCTAACAAAGAACAGACAATCAGGACTCTGAACCGAGAATCGATAATCCGGACTCCTAACAAAGAAGACAATCCGGGTTCAACCCAAAATCGATAATCCGGACTCCTAACATAGAACAGACAATCCAGACTCTTAACCCAAAATCGATAATCCACACTCCTAACAAAGAACAGACAATCCGGACTCAACCCAAAATCGATAATTCGGACTCCTAACAAAGAACGGACAATCCGGACTCTGAACCGAGAATCGATAATCTAGACTCCTAACAAACAGACAATCCGGACTCTTAACCCAGAATCGATAGTCCGGACTCCTAACAAAGAACAGACAATCCAGACCACTTAACCCAAAATCGATAATCCGGACTCCTAACAAAGAACAGACAATCCGGACTCTTAACAAAGAAGACAATCCGGACTCAACCTAGAATCGATAGTCCGGACTCCTAACAAAGAATAGACAATCCGGACTCAACCCAGAGTCAATAGTCCGGACTCCTAACAAAGAACAGACAATCCGGACTCAACCGAGAATCGATAGTCCGGACTCCTAACAAAGAACAGACAGTCCAGACTCTTAACCCAGAATCGATAGTCCGGAATCTTAACTAGGCAGGCAGTGATGAGCCTGGACTCCCGGTCTCTGGAGCATCGATCAGTCTGGGTGGCGGTTAACGAAATTCCTGGAATCTGTTTAGCAATACATTTCAGTATTGAAACTCGATATTTACGGTACCTTTAATATGCACGCATACGCATGCACGAACGAACAGTCCTCCACCCACCCCTTGAAGCACTGGTTAACCACGACTGAATTATACACACACACACACACACACACACACATATATATATATATATATATATATACACGCACCTTCCCTTCCGAGGGAAGGAAATCGTACATTTGCTACCTCCCCCAAACCCCTTATTTAAAGTACACACTTGAAACCTTAACGTGTGAGCCTGGCGCTGTTACATTTAAAGGCGTACACTACGAACCTTGCGAGTGACCCTACACTGGCTACAAGTATAGGTGAAGACGGCTTAAAGGCGTAACGCCACATACCTTAAGTGACACTAGACGAGGTACACCATAAGCGCGACGGCAGTTTAAAGGTGTACACCGCAAACCTTTTAAAGACCAATAAGAGTTGTTACAGATAAGGGTCACGACAGATAACAGGAGATATAAAAGACAAATTGTTCTCACGGTTAAAAACTACATCTAAACCACTCTGGCTGGACTGTAGGCGCCTATGGGGACGATATGAACCAGACAGCAACATCTATCTCTCTCTCGTCTCCAACCCCAGGGTCCACAAACTACCCACGCCAACCACTACCTTCGCCTCCAGCACTATGGACAACAGGTAGGCTCTTTTAAGATCTCTGGACCGTACGGACGGATGGAAACCTACATAAACGTTGTAACAAAACTCGGCCCAATTGAGTCGACATGTCTTTTCAGGGGTAAGCCATTTTAAATGAAGGAATGAACGCAAGCACACGCGCACATGGCCCTGCTTGTCTGTGTAACACCCCCTACTGTCCTCGCTACACAGCGACCAGCACTTGCACTGGACACAATGTACGGCACTTACCTACCTACCTACCTACCTTCCTTCCTCCCTCACTCACTCATTCCTCCCCTCCACGATGCATCTTCATTACCCAGAAACTGATCGCCCTCGGCATCCCTTATGACCCAAGATGACGAGGAGGAGGAGGACAAGGAAGAGGAAGAGGAATAGGAAGAGCAGGGGAGGAGGAATGATGATAGAAGGATAAGGGGGCAACAAGGAGATGATAATAGTAAGCAATAAAGAAGAGAGGACACCTGCAAATGAACCATGAGATGAAACGAGATATAAATACTGCTGCCACCATGTGTCCAGAACAGGTCACACACACACACACACACACACACACACACACACATTCCAGGGCCACCACCACATCTTATCCTCACACGGGAAAAAAAAAAACATGGAAAAAGAAGCTCTCATAATTTTTTTCTAAGCTTTCTTACAAAACCAAAAGTGAAACGAATCTTCCTTGTTTATAAAAGCCACGCTTCGCACCCTTGGCTAGTTTTCTAAGAGCTACGTAATAAACTTTTAACACCAGGAAGATATTCACAATACGGAGCTGGAATTAAAGAAAAATAATTCTAAAAACGATGTTTCTAGAGAACAGAGGGGGATATAGGACGGCGCGTCTGTAGCCGGTGTCGAGGGTACAGGACGAGCCCAGGTGTCGGGGATGGAGTGCGTTGACCGTGTATGTAACAATACCCGGGAGTTCCGGTGGCATTCGCGGGATAATATATAGAGTCCAGCAGCATCAGTGACCCCATCGAGAGAGAGAGAGAGAGAGAGAGAGAGAGAGAGAGGCAGGAACGCTGATATACAACAGATGACTTCCGGGACCCGGAACTCCTTCACTGCACCACCCACACGCCTGATCAGCCCTAGAGGGGGATCCATCGCCATAGTCCCGCTGGACTTTATACACTCCCACCCACCCACGAACACCCAAGGCCGATCAACTGATTTCCAAGGATAAAACCTCCTTTCTGAGAGGGGTCTCGAGAGAGGCTGTGGCCTCATAAGTGTACAGTCGTGGGTGCTGTGGCGCCCTCACGCAGCCTCATGGCCCATCATTCTTAGCCATAACCGTGAAATTTTACGCGGCGCCCCTGAATTTCGGCGGGAAATCACCCATCCCGGGGCCTGACTGCCAATTTTCGATCAGAGCAACTCCTCCTCGTGCAAATGCATGTCAAAGGAAAAGGAGCTCAGCCTCGAACAGACGAAGCAGTCCGCAACTCAAGAGGGTGGTGTGGGCCCGTTAGTGATGTCTGTTTCTTCCCCTACACCGCTAAGCTTTGGAACTCTTTGCCTTCTCACGTCTTGACCCTTTTCCTTACACCGCTAAGCTCTGCAGCTCTTCATCTTCTCGTGTTTTTCCTAACACCTACCATCGACCACCAGTCTCTATTTGTGTTTGTAAAAGCTGGTCTTCCACTTCTACAAAACTTTTAATCACATTTTCTTTTCTCTTTACTTTTCCATCTTTTTATCCTCTTTTCATACTTCATACAAGGCCTGGTCTCGATGGGGGCTTCTGTCCTTGACCACAGCCACCGGAAAAAAAAAAAAAAAAAAAAAAAAAAAAAAAAAAAAGCAAGGCATCCAGACAGCTCGTTTCAACGCTGTAAATCAAACGTTTTCAACGGTGGTGCTCGCGTGCACTGCTGGCATTTGCCGACATCACCCCACTCAAAATGAATCGATCAACACCAACGACGCTGCAGTGCCAATGAAGCCGTCGAGACACGTAACACTAAATGCGTAAGCTGTGTTTTCACGGACCTTTAGACTCGTTGACTCCTGAGTACATGCAGACTGTGCCACACTCACTCAAGAATTAGGGGGTCAAGCTGAAGGAATAAATAAATCTCAGATTAAGCAACTTACATATAAAGATTTCTGTACATCCAACGCTGACGCCCGCATTCAATACGAACCAATCGACAAAACAGAACTAGAGCAGACCCAACCCTTTCTCTCATCCGTAATCAATACTAACATTATTTAACACAAAGATTAAAGCTCTCGTTGTGTTAAAGGGCCCTACAACCTCTCCCCCCTTCTCCACACCCCCTCCCCCCCAAAGCTTCCATTCAGAGCACCATGCGTTGCTGGGGTCCGGCTCCCTCCCTCCCTCCACCACCACCACCACAGCCTCGGGTAACACGAACCACCTCCCCGACACTGCCAATTAATCACCCTCTCCCTCGCCGTGCATACTGCAAATTAACATCGCGCTGGAATCCTTATAATACTGCTTTTATAACTAGTACTGCGGGGCGGGTATGCGTATTATCACGAGTCGTTAACGGAGATGTTTAAGTGGGTCGGATCATGGGAAAGTGGGTATGGGGGAGGGGGGAGGGTTTGTGCGGGGGGGGAAGTGGGATGGGGAGGGGCGGGGATGGGGGAGGGGTTGGCGCGTGCGATCACAGCTGCTGCGGGACAGCTGATCTACACAGACGCTCACAACATTAGCGAGTCGATGTTTTAGCGGTTATAGAGCCCTAATGTGCTATATATATCTCTCTCCAGCCAGACATAAAAATTCCACACAAACGCATCGGAATTACATTTAAACACGCTCATCTTCATGCAGTATCAAGCCGAGGGACCGAACCACACCGGGTACCTTAAGAATACTGTAGTTTACGAGCGCCAAGTTAACGCCCTCCCCGGCAGTAGCGGCGTCAGGGAGTACCCTAGGCCGGGCGGTGTAGCCAGGGACCGCAGCTGATTTCCCCAGTACGGGGTTGGTTATCAAGGGCTTTTTTGTCCGCCACTGGCCGCTGCCACACACGCAAGGCCGACAAACACACACACACACACACACGTCTCGACATCAATACCGAACAAAAACTTTAAATCTGACTGTACAAATATTAACCCGTTCGGCACGACGGCATTCACCCCTCGGTTCGTAGCGTCGTGCCCCTGGGTAGTAGCGTCGTTGTGTGCCCGAATGGTCGTCTCGTCAAGCTCAAGAAATAAATTTACAACACACACACACACACACACACACTGTCCTACCTGCCTCTAGCTACACAGGAACACATTACACTCACGACAGCCACAACCGACACCGCCTACACCAACCCTATAAGGTCGGAGCAGCGGGGGACCTGGATGGGATATCCACACACCCCCCAGCCACCATGTACTGTAACGGACTAGACTACAGTCCTGAACCCGAAGGGAATTCTCGGAACAAGATCAATACAGGTTGTATAACGCCGATCGTTATAATTTCACAAACGGACTGAATCCTCCTAGACACGGGAGACAAAAGGGTGCTAGACTACACACACACACAGGAGGAGGAAGGATAGCAGGATATACGTGAGGGATGGAAGGGGGGGAGGGAGGGGAGGCGGAGAAAGGTGGGCTGTTGAACTATCGAGCGGCTCCGGTGTAATGTCTATTGTGTGAAGACAGATACACACACACACACACACGAACGAACGGCCCGGCTTGGCCCGCCACCATTCCCACCTAACACGGGTCGCTATGTGCCTCACACACACACACACACACACACACTTGTCGCCGGAATCCCACATCTGAAGAATAAAAGGAAACACACACAGTCTCTCTAGCATGAAAAAGTATTCAACTGTATGGATAGGGAAGTTGATTCCATAAGCTGTTCATCACAAACCCTACAACAGCTTAAGTTGGAACATGTTTCTCATATCTGGTCAACGCACATTAGGACACGACGAACTAAAAAAAGCAGGTTCCGAAGAGTGCTACGAATACAGTACAAACGATTAAAAAGAGCTCTGTTACAGGAATGAGCTAGTGACCTTAAAATCTGCCCACCCTAGAAGAGAGAGGAGCGTGGGGTGACCTGATCACCTACTATAAAGCTTTTAAACCAGCCTCATGATGTAAACAGTTCTTCTTTAGGATGCAAGGGCAGGACAACCAGAGGCCATAATGTAAAACCATGCACGACAATTGCTGGAAACGACGTAAAGAAGAACTTTTACAGCACCAGGGTCGTGGATGAGTGGACTAAACCGATTTCACGAAATGGCTAATGTGGACACTGCACGGGGAAGTTTAGAACGCATTAAAGCAGAGGGCGTTCAAGAGATATAGAACCCCATCAGTGTAGAACTCTCACCCAGTACAGTACAAATAGGTGATTACACACACGTGTGTGTGTGTGTGTGTGTGTGAGAGAGAGAGAGAGAGACACACACAGACAGACAGAAACTCTTTATCACATCTTCCGCTTCAGTATAACGTGTTTGTGTGTGTATCAGACAAACCTGAACAATTTGCAGGGGACAGTGCTTTAGGGAAGCACAGGCGAGAGCTACAAGGCGGCACTAACAGCTCCACCACACAAGGAACGCAGGCAGGCCACAATGTGTGGTGGTGTGGTGGTCACACAGCAGGTGTGTACAGAAATCCCGCTCCCAGGTTTGGGGCTTCTCGTTGGACCCTGACTACCTTGGGAAGGGAGGCTAAATGCTGTTGTCTGTGGCGAAGCAGAGGCGGTCCACCTCTTGCCACAAGAGGGACAGGTGGTCCACCTCTTGCCACAAGAGAGGGCAGGCGGTCCACCTCTTGCCACAAGAGGGGCAGGTGGTCCACCTCTTGCTACAAGAGGGGCAGGCGGTCCGCCTCTTGCCACAAGAGGATACAGGTGGTCCAACTCTTGCCACAAGAGGGGTAAGGTGGTCCACCTCTTGTCACAAGAGGAGCAGGTGGTCCGCCTCTTGCCATAAGAGGAGCAGGTGGTCCACCTCTTGCCACAAGAGGAGCAGGCGGTCCACCTCTTGCCACAAGAGGCAGGCGGTCCACCTCTTGCCAAAAAAAGGGGCAGGTGGTCCACCTCTTGCCACAAGAGGGGGCAGGCGGTCCACCTCTTGCCACAAGAGGGGGCAGGCGATCCACCTCTTGCCACAAGAGGGGCAGGCGGTCCACCTCTTGCCACAAGAGGGGCAGGCGGTCCGCCTCTTGCCACAAGAGGGGCAGGCGGTCCGCCTCTTGCCACAAGAGGGGGCAGGTGGTCCGCCTCTTGCCACAAGAGGGGGCAGGTGGTCCGCCTCTTGCTACAAGAGGGGCAGGTGGTCCACCTCTTGCCACAAGAGGGGGCAGGCGGTCCGCCTCTTGCCACAAGAGAGGGTAGGCGGTCCACCTCTTGCCACAAGAGGGGCAGGCGGTCCGCCTCTTGCCACAAGAGGGGCAGGTGGTCCACCTCTTGCCAAAAAAAAAAAAGGGGCAGGTGGTCCACCTCTTGCCACAAGAGGAGCAGGCGGTCCGCCTCTTGCCACAAGAGGGGCAGGCGGTCCACCTCTTGCCACAAGAGGAGCAGGCGGTTCACCTCTTGCCAGAAGAGGGGCAGGCGGTCCACCTCTTGCTACAAGAGGGGCAGGTGGTCCACCTCTTGCCACAAGAGGGGCAGGTGG
>JAYMFT010282852.1:0-10467 GCA_038088735.1 Panulirus argus | reverse complement strand
ATATATATATATATATATATATATATATATATATATTAGTGTAAGCTGGGAGCAGGTTTTCTCGTTTTCTCTAATGCACATAGAATTGAATGCGACAGCACATTTAGAGTTATTCCTCGTTTTCATGTTTTCTAATTTGCTCAGCATTATTCTACTATTAAGTGGGTGCTCAAACACCAGTTGTCCAAACTTATCCGTTTTAATTCAATCAAGCTTTCGCCTTCACAGAGATATCATCAGGAGTCTGCGAAAAAAAAGAAAAAGCTGCGTCACAAAAGTTGGAAATGATATGTAAAACGCAAACAAAATATAATTAAGAAACACTCGGAAAGAACACAGTACATAGCACACAAAAGTAATGGAAATCACTAAAAGCGAAACAAATTAACAGTATCATGAAGTGTTGTATGAGCTACAGTTTGAATCCAAAATATGGAAACAGAGATATAGAAAAACTTACAGTTGAGGAAACACAGAACAATATTAAACGAGATAGGAATCGGTGATGAAGGAGGTAAATGCTGAGAGCAGGGGGTGAGCAGGTGTCAGTTGCTGTTTGTAGATGACACGGCGTTGCCGGCAGGCTCGAGAGAGAACACCAGAAGCTTGTGTCCGAGTTTGGAAGAGTGCATGGATGAAGGAGTTTCAAAGTTAATGTGAATAAAAGTAAAGTAATTAGGTTTAGCAGGAGGGCAAGACAAGTTGGTATGAGTTTGAGTTTGAACAGAAAGAACCTGGAGGAAGTGGAATGCTTGAAAGGGACATGACAGAGAATATGAATATGGGAACTAAAGTGGAAGATGGAGCAAAAGCAAAATCTTAGTGCATTGAGGAGTGTGCGTGGAAGGAGAGGACACAGTCTTTGAGGGAAAAGATGGATGTAATTCAGTGGTACAATATAGATATTTACGTATACAATCGATCAGTGTTACCATTTGATGGAAAAAAGATCATTGTTAAACAAAACGAGTCTTTCAGATTTCCGCATCAAGAGAGTTACAAGTAACATGACATTCTAGTGCTATGAAAAGGAGATACCATGGAAAGTGCTATTGAGTGTAAACAGGCAGGAAACATATCAGAGAAGACGTTTGATTACCAACTTCTTGAGCAAGACGATACGACCCTTGAGCATATTTACGACTACCCAATAGTCGTAACGTCGTCGTACTCAATGATTGTTATCGTTTTTTTTTCACCTTCGTGCTCAAGAGTCGTTACCGTCGTGTTGGTGGGGTTAGGCTCCCAGTGACCGTCCTGTGGTCTGTAAGTTCGTCCTGACTTAATGCTACACAGCAACTGGAGGCCCCGTGAAAGCCAGCAACTCACATACCTACAAACTCGTCTCGTACACGGGGCTGGCTCAGAGTGCAGTCATTTCACCCTCCGCGCCCAAGGCTAAAGCCGCCGCTGGACGAAAGGCTCGCTGGGGCGTTTACTTTCGCAGGAACTGGCTCTGAACTTTACAGTGAACTTGATCTATACCTAATGTTTGGTAGGTGTAGGATACATTCACTTACACTTGCTCCCCCCCCCCTTTTTTCTCACGCCATCTCTCTATTTACTTATTTATTTATCTTTCTATATCTGCAGGTAGCAAGTGGTAGGCAGTCACCAACCAGGTAAGTATATTACCCGTATTACCTCACTAGCTATCGGTCGGGCTATAATGACGGCTACTTAGTCAGCCAGCACTTCAGTGGTTGTCGTGTCACTCCTTTGGCCCAGGTAGCTTTGTGTCCTTTCTGTCTCACCCGCACGTGGGCTGCTGGCATTCATTTCACAAACTTATCATCTCACACATAACACTAGGCAACACTTAGCTCACACAACTCGTTCTTCGTAAATCTATATTTCCACTGGTAAGCACCACGCGCTAGTCCTGCGTCTCGGCAAAATCCCGCCATGAAGTATTCTTTCCTCCGTTCTGACTATCTCAAAATAGGTTGAAGGGCACAAGAGGCAAATGTGGATAGGTTGGATCAGGAACTGATTGCTATTCTCGGGGCGACGCACCACATGCCCCCTGGCGGAGCAGCTCTCGAAACAGTATGTACATTACGTCCGCAGGTCCTCCCGCCGGGTCATACCAGTAGAGGTGAGGTCTCTGCCCCGCCACCAGACGGGCAGCAGGGAAGAGAAAGTGGTGGATCTCACCTACATAGCCGTCACCTTAGCATCCGTCCCTCACATGGCAACAGTGACGCACTTTTTCTCTCGCCGTCGTGCATAGTTTTTCGCACAGTGTGCGAGACAAGTGTTTGTTAGCAATGTGTTTGTGTTGTACGGTGATGAACAGATGCCTCCCATCTGTAGCGATGGTTCTATTATCGGTATCATGTATTTCGATTCTCTCATCGATGGTCGCTAGTTCGCCCCTGGTTATTCGTTACTCAGCTTGTTTACTTCCCCACCATTTGCTAGAATCTTTTAACCTTGCCATCCCCTTGATCAACGTCCTCTCCTGCTAATGTGTGGCTTTCCTTGGCATCGTGTGGTTTCGCTTGTCGACGTGTGGCTTCCCCTGCCCATCGTCTGGCCTTCCTTGTCAGCGTCAAGCTACACTTACCAATATTTAGTTTCCCCTGCCAACCTCTTTGTTATCCAGTCGTCCTCTGGCTTCCCCAGCAGGTGTGTGGCTTCCCCTATCAGTGTCTGGCTTCCCTAACAACGTCAAGCCTCTCCTGTTTAAGTCTTGCTTTCCTGGTAACGTCTGGTTTCTCCAGCCAATGTCTGCCCTGTCCAGCCTTGCCATCGTCTAACATCCCCTGCCAACCTCTAGTCTGACCTTTCACCGCCCGACTCACTTTCCCAGCGACTAGCCTAAATGCCAAAGTTTGGTTTCCTTTGTCACCAAGTGGCCGTCCTTTCATGGCCTGGCTTACCTACAGTAGCTTGCGTTTTGCCTCTCCAGTCAACATAGGATAATCCCTATTAACGTCAGGCTTCCCATGTGAACGGTTAGCCTCCTGTGATAACGTCTGGCCAATTTCATTAATTGATCAGCTTTGCCCGTTATCATTTCCTCCTTCCTTTAGCGTTAGCCCGACCAATCGGCTTTCCCCCTGCACAAGGTGGCGTGTCAGTGGCCTCTCGATGGTCCTCATTACCTGCCTGAGAGAAGGAGACGGAATAAGACAACATGGATTACAACACAAGGCTGCTCATAGCCAAAGGCAATGGCTATGCTTGATTCTTCAGTACTAAATGAAACAGTAATACCTTCATTGTCTCATGACATGATATGATATAATTATTTGCTGGTTCTAAATGGCATTTGCGCTTCCGTACTGGTATCAATAACATGATGATATCTATTTTTTTTTCCAGTTTTGCCCCGAGGGGCGAATCTATAGGGGAGTGGCCCACATAGAGCCAGAGGCAGAGTGTTATGTTACCCAAGTGGTCCATGAGCCACTGGTAAGAATCTTTATAAGTAGAGCACCAACTCTTGGTCGGTTCATCGGCCGTCAATGAATGCCGTCCATGTCCCGGGACGTGGTCACCAGGTTCACTCCAGCACAGTTCCAAGCTGTCGGCTGGCTAGGCTTGTCACGCCTGTAGTGCTTTACCCTGACGAGGAGAATGATGAACAGGTGTGTCAGGGGATTGGAACGCTGGTCAGTAGATGAGTAATCAGCAACGCTGACGACAATGCCACCAGTATCATCAACTTAATCCTATAAAGTCGTTCATGTTGATATGTACCGGGCTTAACCCCTTGATCACGAGTGTACGACCCGCAGGACTGACCCTTGGGCACCATGGTACGACCCTTTGTTCCTTAAGGGTCAGGTCAAAGGTGTCGTCATCATATCCAAGAGTCGTACCTCGCGTTTAAGGGTCGTGCAGTCTTCTTCAAGGTCGTTCCGTCGTATGCAAAAGCCCTGCTCATTCGGTAAAAAGCCTGAGTTCATTCGCACATTGAAATACGATATTTGTTACTAACTACTTATGATGGGGTAAATTCCGTATGTATTCTAATTTTCAGATTTATTGATCATGTCTCGAGCTTGACTTTACATTCACTATCATAAACACCGCAGTTATACTATAGAAAGAAAGGAGGTGATCTGTGCTATGACCATGCCTTAGTTTTATTGTTACAACATCCACTTAAGCTTGTTATCCACTTGTTATAGATATTTAATCCTTGGTGTTGTTGTTACATCACTTACCTCGGACACGCATCCCAGCCTTAAGCTTGTAATAAGTGATCGTGAGAACTGATCACCTTCATCTCTTATCATCGGCAAAGGTGTTTGCTAAACCAACATTATCACTGCAACTGACAAAATATTTACTTCAGTCGTCAACCAGTTTCTTATCAATGTTACCTCTATCTTTAATTAAGGGCTTTGTATGTCTGACAGACTAATCGAGGTCATATTCACTCTCATCATTCTGTGGTGCTGACTTGACAAGTTTATCGGCTCTTTCAGTGCCATCGGCACAAAGCATGCGACGGGACTCATCCAAGCAAAGCCCATTTGATACGGTGACAGCAGAAATAATATTTACTGAAACATCATTTGTATCGTGTTAGATGTGCTTAGAAATTTTTAGAAAATACATATGGCTCAGTAATTACTGAACAAAATGAATTGGTAGAAAATTTTTTAGAACCTCCTGTTAACTTTTTGATAATAAACTTTTCTTTTTTGATTTTTTTTAATTTTAGCTAAGTTTTCTGAATTACATCCGGATGTTTCATACTTTTTTGTGCTTTGATCTCGATTAGCAGTATTCTTGCATATCCACTTGTTGGTGAGTAAGTCTCAAAAGGCAGCTGGAATTGGTGCTGACATGCAAGGTGTCTGTGTTAAGTACAGTGAAACAGAACAGGGGTATATATATTAACCGTGATATCAGTTTTTGTCAGAGGCCTCCCGTTGCGTGGTGATTGTCATTGTAGGATGGTTGCCGTTGTGGGATGATTACCATTGTAGGATGATTGCCGTTGTGAGATGGTTGCTGTTATGGGACAGTTGCCGTCATGGGATGATTACCGTTGTGGGATGAATGCCACTGTGGGAGGGCTGCCATTGTGCAAAGGTTGCCACCATAGTAAGACTGTCAGAGCTTCATCGGTGAACGCAGCGCCACCTGAGTGATATGGAACGCATCAGTTCCACGATCTCTCGACGAAATATGAGAGTCAACCTTGTAGCATCTTAGCAAAATGTGAGATATAAAACTGAAAGCTAACTTGCAAAATCATAATATCTTGAACCGGATTCTTCTTTAATAGCTCATTGTTTTACGAAGCTTAGAGGACTGTTGTGGAAAACGGTGACATTTATTCATTTCCCAGTGGCCCCTGTCAGTTCCCTCTCATTCAGGTTTAGGTTAGCATACAACTCGGGAGCCCGTTTGAAGGTGCTCTACTTTGTATATGTACAAAGGGAACGATACTGGTGAACTCAGGCTTTGAAGAAATAGAGTGTCATACTCTCGGTGTCCAGTATTGCTCTAGATACTATAATGATTGCTGGATGCTGTAAAATACTTTGTCAGCTGGAAAGCGGAACCTCCGTAACAGATTATAATGGCCTTACTAGGTCTAGGGCGACACATCTTGGAATGCTGAATTTCCATGACGTACAGTATTTCCTGAGAGCCGAAGACCATCCTCCGAAAAAGCTTTGCTGAGAGTAATGTCACAGTTTCCCACACATTCTTTGCCTTCAAGGCTAAGTAAAGTAGAAAGGACCACCTGTATTTGGTGGTCGTAATGGTCCAGATTGACAGAGATCTTCACTTCTGGTATGACGTAATTGGACAGATAAACGACGCAAGTGCATCAGGGATGTTATGGCAGATATCACTTGGGGGTCTGTAGGCCGTTATCCTCAACATATATGGTGGTGTGGGTGTACACTTTTCTTACGTATGTTCTGGATGGTAAGTCCACTCCCCTCGTCATCTAGCGGCGGGACAACTATTGAGTCAAAGAATTACCGATTAATTAACGCAACGTTCGTAAGTGAGTTCTTTCATAGTCTTCTATAACTTCCTCAATATCTCTTTCTTCAAAGGTTCTGATGTTACTCCAGAAACCCTTTTCTGGGAGCTCTTGCAGCTACAAGGCTGCGCTGCTTCCAGGAGCAGGGGAATGATGGGACTTCAATAAGACTGTACTTCCTTTCGTCAAAGCACAATGATTCAGCCTCGCCAAAGGGGATGTCACCACAGGCAGGCTGAGTCCGGTAACACCAATCAATAATCGTAAATACTTATGTACCTATTTTCGAAGGATTTATTCCTGTATCGTAAATATACCACACAACAGATGTCATTCAGCCTTGGGATGATGCCGTATGGCGTATACTGATACAGATGTGTCCTAGAAGACCCAATCTCAACTGTGGTGTGGTGAGGCTGTTGTGGCGGTGATGATGTTACTGTGTGTGGTGGTGTTAATGTGTCTGGTGCGGTAAATTTTCATTGGTATCTGTATGAGAGGAACGTTCAGTTGGATCAAATTTTAAACATCAACAAAAGAATCTCTGTCTGAGGTAACGTAAGGGATCACCCGACCCCTTGCATATACGAGTATAACCTAAGACAACATAATATAAATATAACCCAAGGCGAGGTATATCACAGAGTGAAATAAATCTGACGAGTGGTCAGTCTCTCTCTGAGAAATCAGTTGCTAGATAAACCCTCCCCTCGCCCGGGAGAAAGCAAGAGACTGGGGTGAGGACACGAGGTACGGCTTATGTAATGATGATCCTCCGAGCAACGTACCGCTCTGGAGATATCACAGGAGCGTACGGTTGGCTCTCTTTGATTAACTTAGTTTCCCCGCGTAGTATTATGTGGCCCTTGTGCGCGACGGTAGGATCCATCAGGTGTACATAACGGTACGACCCTCCGGGATTACAGAGGCCCTTAGACCTGACGAACCATGCTGTTGTGCTCGAAGATCAAACCACAGTACCCAGGGGTCAAATTTACAGATACAAGTAGAACCTGAGAAACCATTCATAGTGGAGCGGATTCCTTGGTCATGAACGTTTCCTTTAACTCTGTTGGATACTCATTTCCAGTACCAGAAGTGTTGTGTATAAGATCGTGATGTTCTGTGTATATGTTTAACATGTACGAATTCTGGCTGTAATGACCATGAAGCTGCTGATAATCACTGTATCTTAACAAGATTCATACATCTACTAAATCAATAAATACAGCGTTACATCTTATTCTAAAGTAATAAATACAGCGTTACTAAAAATCAATCATCGAATGAATACTCCCTGACATGAAGAAAGATAATGTTGATATACCAGTGTCCAGGGCTTAACTATAAGTTACACCTGTGAGTAGAGGAGGGTTGGCTAATGAGTGACAAGCGAGGCAAGGTAGAGAGTGCAATGCCTCGAGTCGTCTGTGATGTCACGCTTTTGTCTTTAACTTTAAGTCTGATTACTTCCAGGCGTTTGCTTTCTCTCAATTTTGCTCAGAGTATATGTTTTCTTCCTAAGTTTCTTCAGAGCACATTCTTTTTATAAGTTCATTCAAAGCATACGTTTTCTTCTTCTGTTGCTTCAGATCGTGTTTTCTTCTTAAGCTGCTTCAAAGAAAATGGTTAGTTTGTTGACATAAAGCACCTGATTTCTAGCAAGTAACACTGACAGCCCGATTTTTTATGGTACGTTTCTGTGCTTACAACACAGAAAGATGTTACTGACCATTTCCTCTGTGGGAGAGAGCCTTCAGAGTTACTGTCCTCCCTCGCTAAAACTAGGATAATGCAAACTTTTCTCCCCTCGTAGGCTCATAGGTTTCAGATAAAAGCTTTGCACTAAGGTTTCAGATAGCTAGCCTATGATCAACTTTCCCCTTTGGTGAGGTTGCAGTTCCATGCCTGGACATTTAAGGTTTGCAGAGAATATCATGTTTCAATCAGGTCTATGGTTTGGCACGGGTCGACAAATCAGTCACCTAATGTAAGACTACTGGAACTTGATCACTGCTAATCATTCTCAGGCGTCGAGAAAGTTGCTGAACATTATTGATTAGCTGATAAAGCCGAAGATGATGAGCGGTTGGTCGAGGAGGAAACGGATGACGATGGAGAGCTGCTCACTCGAGAGGGAGGAATGGAAAGCTAATTGTCGAATAATGTTGCAGGGTGGCAACTCCAGCTCATGGATGAAGGCCGAATGCACATATAACGAAAAGCTGTAATCAGTCGAACTCTAATAGGGCGATCGATAGAATGGTCTCTTTCCATAGGGACTAGCTGGAACAAGTCGTCCTTAGACGAAGGAAAAAAAATGGATTTTTAGACAGAGAAGAAATGGGTGAGGAAGGGTCCGAGGTAGCTCAGAGGCACTCTCTTTTAGGACACGAGGAAGTGTCGTAAGGGTCTGTCCTGGGACAGAACTAGGAAGTCCATGCGCGAGGGAAGTACGTATATGAGATCGCATTAGTTCAGCGAGATGAGGTTGTGAGTGGCGGAGAGAACTAAATGTTGAATCATCCAGATTTTGATGCTGGAAGAAGTGGCTTTATCAGTTAGAAAATTAGCTATAGACTGTTCATGTCGGAAAAAGGGAATGTTGAACTGAATAAGTTGTTTGAGATACGTTAGGTTCTGTTTAAACCTATTATGAAATAAATCCGACCCTAAATGTTCATAAGGTCAAAGGATGTGCTCAATGAAGCTTCATTGGCATTCTTTCAGAAGGCAAATAAAACGTTCGTGTTCCCTAAGAATCCAAGCGTCTCGAAGGTATGTTGTTTGGTTTTATTTGAATTATCAAGCGGAAATAACAATCTTACCTGCTACTTTATTAGAGTTTAGCTTCAAATCTAGTCAGTGGGAAATGATCTTACAGTCTCTTCCTCATGAATACAGTGTCCTTAGAAAATAAAGAGAAAGACGTCTGTAAAGTACTTGTAGATAAAATCAATCGGCACACAGACTAATTCTCCTGTATTAATTATTCTGTCGACTATTATGTCACTACCTGCTTTTGCACTTCACTTCCCCAAGAACCTCAGTCCTTTCACAGTTTTTTCCTCTCTTGCAGAATCGACCTCCTGAAGTGTACACAGGGATTCACTGCAAAAATCTGTCTCTTACAGGAAATAATCATGTATTTCTATGCAACTTTTTCGTCTGTCTCTTTATTGTGTTACTATATTTAAGCCACTCATACGCGTAGCCCTCCTTATGCCATTCTATTTCACTCATTGCTTCTGTTTTTCGAACAATATCCCTTCTCCTATTCCTGCATTTCTTTTTTAAGAAATCTACTTACACTGCTTTCCGAAAAATCAGAATCTTCCGGCAGCTTCTATAACCACAGTCAACATGGTTTCCGAAGAGATAGAAGCACCACCCACGCAACCACAATCGTTGCAGAAAATTGCAATTACCATTGGTCTAAGAGGAACTGCACTATAAACCATTAACACAGTAAGGCGTGCCAGAGTCTCTTGAGAGATTACTTTGCAGCCTTCTTAGCTAATGTGACGCTTAAGTCACCATCAACTCTGCAACGTCACCAAAATTCTCTGTACTGAGTGCGTGTATGAGTGTGTTGGGGGGGGGGGGTTCACAAAGGCAAGCGCCCTGTCTCCAGTGCTATTCACAACTTAGCAGACAATATCCTTTCAGTAGGGGACATGGCCATGAACATCTTGCACGTAGTAACGTCGCTAAAGTGGTAGTCGGTAGGAACACAGTCTCCGAATACATCTACTTACTACAGTAAATGGTATCCACGCTCAATAGCCTCGAAAACGACTAAAAAGAAAATATAAAAAAAGCTACCTTAGTGGCATGACTTATTAAGATAGCCAAAGAGGTTAACGGGATAACGCATCACAAGAAGTTCAAGACCCTGGGGCCGCAAACTAACATTACGAAGCTTCAAAGTAGATCATAGTAACAAAAGACTCTAACAAGGTGGAGCAGCCCTGGCTATCCTGTACAGATTCCGGCACCTATGATAAAAGTGAATTTTACAGCAGCTAGTAGCTAAGATCCCTTCCATTTTCGCCTAATGTCTGATACCAACCCATCAAGCATGCAGGAGCTACCATGGGTACAAAACAACACTCTCTGATTCTTTACATGATACCGAAAATACAGAAAAACATCAACGACTTGAGATAAAAAAAAAAGAATGGTTTATGCTTAAGAGGAGCAGCAAAAATTATATGGTAGAAACTAAAAGAAACCAGAGACACATCCAAGACTTCGACAGCACCCCAAATAGGCAACATGCCTTGTTCCCATGGAGCTCCATAGGAATGAGACGCACCAATCATCCAATATTACAAACAAATAACAATTCTCAGCTCAGCCCTGGTTCAGCCCATTGACAGAACGTCGACCCCGGTATACCACGTCGTTCCATTTCACTCTATACCGGGCACACCTTTCACCCTCCTGCATGTTCAGGCCCCGACCTCTCAAAATCCCTTTCACTCCATCCTTCCACCTCC